>CAVNYN010210389.1:0-30426 GCA_963692815.1 Nyctanthes arbor-tristis | reverse complement strand
CCCCCCCCCCCCCCCCCCCCCCCCCCCCCCCCCCATGACCTACAACTTTTCTCATCTGTGTTACATTAATTTTCTATGTACAAGCGGACATGTTTCATGCTTCCTAAACACATGTCACATTAATCTGCTTATCAGGCACCTTAACCTCCGCGGGGACAAGTCAAAACAAGACATCTAGTGTAGTGTAGAAGATCAAAAGGGGGAAAAATATATATATATATATATACTAATACGGCATTTGCTTACTTTTACCAGGTAGTGCTGTTTGTGTAGTGTGCAAAATTGAGATCTCTTGGCAAGAACTTGAAAGCATAGAGGATATCTGCGCATAACAGAGGAGATTTTCAGGGCCATTAATTAATTAGCAGCAAAATGGTTTACATATATAATTAGGGAGAGCTGGACACTAAGGTATTAATAAGCTACTTGAAGAAAGCACATAACAAAACATTTATCTTACCATCTTGAGTAAATAGTGGATAGTCTGAGGTGCTTAGTAAAGTAAACCAGTCCCAACTTGTATTAAGTTTAAGAAGCAAAGCCCCGGCATGAAGCATGGCAGCTAGGGAGGATGCCCCTATTTGGTCGACTGGATAAGTTTTTCCGACAACATTAACATTCCCAAATGCGCGAAAAACCTTTTCAGAGTGCACTGAATGGGCTAATTCCACCTTTTCACTTTCTGACAAAGTAGCATCGAGATGTAAAAGGTACTGATTTCTCGGATGATACACTGCCTTTAGTAGCCTCAATATTCTTTTACTCTCCCCTTTAGATCCAAATATCCAATAAGCCAGAATTGGAGGATCATCAGGGCCTTTTCTGGGTACTCTAACAGGCTGTTGAAAACTTGTACCAGGAAATCTATCATCATCTTCAGACAGTTGTTCCCAGATTACTAATAACATTAAAACACCTGAAAAGCTCAGAAGCCAGAATCGAATTCCCGGAATCAGTGAAAAGATTTTTGGTACCCTCATCTTTAGACTAGTATATAATACTGGAGTTGGAAAATAGCCAAATGCAGCCAAACCAGTCCATCAAGAAAGCAAGAAGAAAAAGCATAGTTTTTTAATCAAATTAACAACCTATATATATATATATATAGTATGATTACAGATGGAGTTCGGTTCAGAATTTAAAATCCTGTCTGGTTTCTTTTCTCTGTGTTACCCTCGGAAGCAGATCCAGTGGAGAAGCGGTGGGGCCTGTAAGTGAAAAATAGACATGACTTTCACCAAATTAATGAAACGAGTTTTCTTAGATATTCAAAAAGCAACACAAGATTTAAAAAAACGTGAGTTAGCGCACTTACGAATACTGATCACAAACCCGTTGAATGATCTTGAAATCTGCTGAAGAATTTGGGAAGCTGATTCACAAATGATTGGAAGAGATGAAGAAATTAGGCAAAACAGTAGAAAAGAAAAGAAGTTTGGTTGTCACTATTAGATGGCCGGCTTCCAAACAAAATGCTTAAAATATAATCTTAAGCTGAAAGCAAACAACCGAAAAGAAAATGGTTGATTATTCAAATCAAGAATCTGTCCAACAACTTAAGTAGACAAGAATTTTCAATCCTTGCAGGCCATGTTCTCCTTGCTACACTAAACACCAATAAACCAGAGACAGGTGGTTTCATAATTGATTTTTTTGCTTTTAGTATTTTATTTTATGTAGACTGATAAAGATTTTATTTTATTATTATATTTATTTTATGATCCAGGAAAGAAAATTTTCTTCCTGTAGAGTTGCTTTCGCCTGTGACTGTTACTTTCTAAAATGGCATGCAAAAATCTATACTATATCTCAAAGAGAATAGGGGAATTTTCCCATTTCGTCCCCAACCTTTACCAATTTTAACGATTTCATCCTCAACCTTTGTTTTCGCCTCCATAAGTCCCTAGCCTTTCATAAATTGGCACAATAGGCCCCTCTTCACATTTTCCGTCAAACCTTCCATTAACTTACTCATGTTTACCACACATGAGTTTATGGCCTAGGGATATTTTGGGCTCTTCTAGGAAAAAAGTCCTTTTTTCCCCTCCGATTTTCTTCAAAGTTTGAGGACTTGTGTGTTACTTAGGTTTCTTTATTTATTTATTTTTTAAATTAGTGACCTTCAATGGTTTTTTTTTTAATTATTATTAGTGATAATTAGAAAATTGGCAATGAGACTACTTTCATCAAGCATATGATTGATTAGGTAACTAGAAATTTTTACACGATATGAAGTCATGAACTAAAAAGATGCACAAATGTAAATTACGAACGAGATCAAATTCTTAAAGCGACAAGCTTTCTGACATTTGATGAAGAACTATAATCATTGTTGTATCATGTGACAACCAATATTTTCAAGTTGTGCTAAATGTTTTTACTTAGCATCGATTACTCAATGTGGTCGCCCAAAAAAAATCTTAAAATGTAAAATTCCCAATTTTACATATACAAATATAATGTATCACATGAACATTCGGCTAAAAAAGGAAAGCAAAACACATGAACCAAGCAGCACGAGTAGACAAGCTAGCAATATTACATTAATTATTCTAAAGCTTTAATAATATCACAAGTATGAATCCAAGACAAAGTTGGATACCACTTAGTCCATTATGTAATCTGGATATCTTCCGATCTCATAAGAATACAACATAAAAGGCAAATATCTATTAATTATAAACCAAATAAAAGGCTTCCCAAATATTAGGAATAATTGAAAATATCTTTAAACCAAACCAAACGTGAAGTTTAGATTGATTGTTTGATTGTTTTAAAAGTTTGGGTTGTATCAAATATTAAGAATAGTCGGAAATACCCCTAAACCAAACCCTCACATGTAGTGCACATGGATCTGTTAACGGAAGATTTGGACGGAAACGTGAAGAGGGACATATTGTGCTTATTTCTAACAGGTTGGGGACCTATGGCAGTGAAAAAAAAGTTGGAGATGAAATTGTTAAAATGGGCAAAGGTTGCGAAAATTTCCCAAGAGAATAAGTGTGGGAAACATTTTTGGACAATATTATCTTTACTAATATTTCATAATTCCAAATATGTCCTTCAATTAAATATAGGGTTAATTTCACAAAAAGGTCCTAGCTTTTGAGTTGAGAATTGGCTTAGTCCCTAACATTTTCTCTTATGTGTCTCCAATCTTTCATAAATTTACACGATAAATCTTTTTGCCACTATTCCATCAATTTTTTCAAAAAATGACATTTATAATCTTAACTTTTTAATTTTAAAAACAAAATATTTAAAAATAATAAAAAATTAAAAAAAACCTATCGTGCAAATATATGAAATGTTAAAAGTATAAATGTCATTTTATTGAAAAATTAACAGAATAGTGGCAAAAATGACTCATCGTGCAAATTTATAAAAGGTTGGGAACACATAAGAGAAAAAAGATTGGGGACCCAACCGATCCTTAACTCAAAGGTTGATGACCTTTTGTGAAATTAACTGTTAAATATATATTCTTAAGTAATAGTATTTTGTAATTTAATACATTTCTTAAACCTAATAATGGAGTAATTAAACTACATTAATACTATAAGATTAATTTCATGAATGTTGATTAATAAAACCACGCGCAAAGCAAGTCTTTCTTACTAGTAAAGAGAAAATTCACATCATTATTGATCCATTGTCACGTCAATTAGCAATTTTCCAAGTCTTTAATAATATGATAAATAGGTATAGAAGTAACTAATAGTGCAATCAACTAAGAGGAAAAAAGGAAACTAATTTTTTCACTATATATTATTACGTGGTTGGCTATCAAAGGATGTCAAACCAAAAATGCATCATATGTGTGAAATTGCACACAATGTAAGTTTAAATTATACTTGTTAAAAAGGCATTTTTTTCTTTAGTAAATTATATAAATCGCAATGGAATTACATAGTTTCACGTCAGAACTACTTGTGCACTATGATTTGCTGGTCGTTTATTTTTAATTTTTAGTTTTGAATTATTTCACAAAATATTAAACAATGTTTTTCATTTCTTCCAAATGACATATAAATAACTAACTTCTCTCTCTCTCTCTCTCACACACACACACACACATATATATTAAAAGGTATTTGATTTGGAAATTGTAATGAAGTGTAATTAGTGGTGAAAATTTGAATAGTATGTAAAATGTTTGATTGTAGTTGTCTAGTGGATCATTCTATTTGACTTGACAAAAATAGTGACAAAAGAAGGTAAAAATTTACCTTCTTATCCTGTTAATGTGTTATCTCTCGTGTTGGAAAATAATTTGTAAGGATAATAAGGTAATTTTTAACCTATTTTCATCAACATTTTGTTTTTATATATCTGTCCAAATAGTGATTCATCAAACTAGTAGTATATGAAATTGATAAAAAATTTAACAAAATTGACACATGGAAGAGATCCTATATTTCAAAACGTTAGTACTAAGGAAACAAGAAAAATCAACAAATTTGTGTGCGTAGGGGTCAGTGTGGCAGCACAAGCCAGCTGTGCGGCCGCACCGTTCATTTTGTTCCGTTCATGCTGCATCGATACGGGCGCACTGCCAGGTTCTACCCATTTCCAGCCCAATGGTGCGGCCGGATGTACATTTGGGGGGGCTGCACCATATCTTTTATTATTTTTTTATTTTTCTCTTTTTTTTGGTCCCCTTTGTTCTGTTGCTCGACGCCTTGGTCCTCCAGTTCCAAAATCCTTGCAAAGGCCGCTTATTCTCGAATATTTTCAATTTTTCCTTGATCTTATAACAAATAAACAAACTAAACATAAATAAATATTTTAATATAATAAAATAGATAATAAACTACTAGCATGGAGAAATTAACCATTCTAATAAGGCACCTATCAATCACACTTCTAAATAATGAAAATTACACATGTCACGTATCTATTTTGTTAAACTTTTTATTTATTACTTTTTTTTTTGCCCCCAAATAGAATAGAATCCAAAGACCCGTTTGGTTAGATTTATAAAATTAATTCATAAAGAGAATTTATAATGAGTGGAAATGAGTGGTGGTAATTTAGTTGAAATTTAAAATGTGTGGTTATTGTTGAGTAGTTGTCAAATCAATAGTCAAATCATGATAGGTGAATTTATAAATTGTAAAAATAAAGAGTACCAAACAACCCCCAAGTTATTATTACTGCCTAATATGGGCCGACAGAATTTGGGGAAATAAGTAGAGAGGCTCACCTATTCAACATTAATGTGGACCGATTTAAGAGTCCATGAAGTTTCAGCATCCTTTTGTTTTGTCTTTCCCATCCTGTCCGTTTTCCCTCAACGTACAAGCCACTCCCCTCCTCGCAAACCCTTTCCTGATTCGAGTCTTCCTGTTTAAGGGCTATAATAATAATAATAAATAAATTTTAAAAAAGGTGTAAGAAAAGAATTCTTCTTATTCCACTGCGTCTAGATTCACACACCTACATTGCATTTATGGCCGCCCTTCGTGCGTCGTCCCCCATTGAAGCTCTTTCGAGCTCTACCTGTGTGGCCAAATTTTCAGAGAATTATTATTATTATTATTCATCGGAAACGCTGTCTATCAGAACAAGAAATAAACATTACGGGGCTTTAAGAATTGTTATGACTTCTCAAAAAATGCCCTCCGGTTCTCGAGTTCTGGCGCTTTCGCCAGAAATTTCCCAAGGGGACGGTGAAGAGGACGACTTCCTTTTGAATGATTGTCATGCCGGAATTAGTTTAGTTTCCCAAGAGACTGCCTTTCTATCTCAGGTAGGTAATTAAATTCAATAATTTCTTGCTTTTCATTTTGAAAAAGGTTTTTATTCTATTTGTTGTATTTGGTATAGCGAGTTATTATGAACTAGTGCTAGTAGGAAATTGTATTGATTAAACTTGGAATCATAATTTCCCTGTTTCATGATATAGATTATACTATTTAGAAACTCAAATGCCATCTTCTCACATTAGTAAATGTGCACGGACGGTTTATATTTGCCTAATCTTAACGTAGATGCAGATATTAAGAAAGCCTTTTGTATGCTTATGACATCCTCATCATGGTAAATTAGAGATTTCTTTCTTTGACATAGTCCATCAATGGATATTTCAAATGGCTACTTGGGCTTTGTTGTGATGGCCTCTCTCATATTCTGAAGGGTAATACAGATGCCAAACCAAGTATTGAAAACAAAGTGGAAAGCACCTCAAATATGAGGCCACCTCCCTTGCCCTCATTTGGAGTCACAACCGGGGCGGGTACAAGGTCTGGTCTTTACAGAACGCCAATATCTGGTGGAGTACAAAGTGCAACTTCTGCTCATGGCTTGCCCAGGCCAGCCTTAGCAGTTCGAAATTTAATGGAACAGGCAAAATCTCTAATCTTTTTGTAGACTTCGGCTTATTCATGAACTAATATTCCTACCAGCTTCAGTATATTAGTAAAAGAGTTTGAAATATGTTTTCACAAGAGATCGGAAGAGCATGTTTTTTTAATACTGCATTGCATTCAATGAAGGCTAGGTTTGCTCACTTGTGTACCACTATGTCACATATGCACCACCGGAGGGATGGTTATCCATTTGGTTCACTTGTGGACTTTGTTCCAGATTCTATGGGACGTAAGTAATGCACCATTTTGTTCTCTTGTTTATCACAGATTCTCAGTATAATCTGTATCTCTCCCCCTTTTTGTTTCACGAACAATGGAACTTAAACATAATGAGCAGTATAATATGCATGGCATGAGAATTATGTAAATGAATGAGAATCTGCTACTCCACAGTTATATCACTTTGTCACTTGTAATGGGGTAGCCTGGTAGAAATTTATGAAGTGGAAAAAAGAGAGAGAAAAAAGAAAAAGAGCCAAGTCAACGAAAATCTACTATGTTCGCGAGGTGTGACTACTATTTGGTCTTGCAGATCCGATATTTTCACTTTCACCATTGGCTATACACACCCGAAATTTGTTAGCTGATCCAAGGTCCACTGTAGTAATACAGGTTAGCAATTTGAAGTTTGCTTTAAAATGTGTCTTTTTTCCCCCTTTTTTCGTGTTTTTCCGTTGATGGATTATGTTGACTTGCATAATTAATAGATTCCAGGGTGGAATAGCTTATCAAATGCGAGGGTAACAATCTTTGGTGATGTCTACCCCCTCCCAGCTGACCAGCAGGTAACTTCCTATTTTGACATTTTTTTTTATGAGATTTGAAGCTTTATCTATAACTCTGTAGTTATGAACAATGTGGGAATGAACATAAATCCCAAATGATGTTTGTAAGCCTTGCTGCATGACCAGGAATGGGCTCATAAACAGTACGTAGTAAAGCATCAACAAGGGCCTTCTCAACAGTGGGGGAACTTCTACTACTTCAGGATGCAGAATATCAGGTTAACTCTTTATATTAAGTTATTACTTATTAAGGAAAAAGGTTTTCTGACTTGATGAATACACATTGATCCTTCATCACTGTTTTGAAAACCTAGATCTACTGATATTTTGGGGTCTGATAAGTTTTTAATAAAACTCACTACAATTTCCCTTTTAATTGTTTGCTGAGCAAATTGTTGGTAGAAAAATGCATGCTTTTTGAGAAACTTATTAGGGTTCATATTTTTGGTAGTGATATATATTTCATTGGAGGCTTTGGCACTGTTGCTTGGGTTGATGTTAAAGAATATGAAACCATTCAACCTGATAAGATTGCTGTTGATGGAATCGAACAAAATCTAAAGGTTTGCTCTTTTTGCTTCGTATGTACTTTGAACGACACAAGCCTTTTACCTACGGTTAGTTTGATTTGTTCTTTTTTTTATGCCATTTTTATACAATTTATTTTTTCAGCAACTAGTTATGCATTTAGTTTCGCTTTTAAACAATAATGGCAAGGTTGATAGGTGAATTTGAGAGTAAAGGACGGTGTTTTTTTTTTTTTTTTAAAGAAAAAAAAAATAAATAAATAAATAAATAAAGAAGCTAAATTTGTCTATTAGCCTGTCCCCAATGCTGATGCAACACTTAAATGGTCTACTGGATAAAGTAGAATCTATCTATAGTATCAAAGAAGAAAAAATGAATTTAAACTTTTTAACCGTCCTATAAACTTTGGGACTTCCTTGTGTTTAGTGTACCTTAAAGAAGCTACGCTTTATGCTGACCATGCTATTAATATTCATGTCTTATTTGCCCCTCTTTTTGGCTTTTGTTGGTGATAGGAACTTAATGCCATCTTCTCTATGCCCTTGAAAGAACTCCTGTCCAAGGAAGCTGATGTAGACGATGTTGCTCTTATATCGCTAGACAGCAAAGGCACTGATATTCGTGTCCGTCAAGGTGCACAGGTAGACTTCTCGGTTTATTAGCTTAGAACATCAATCTTTTCTTCTGAGCTGCCACAATCTTTTGTCCTTTTCTGATGTCTAACTTCTCTTTACACCTACAGTTTAATGTACAAAGAATTTCATTTGAAGGTTCGCAATCAGTTGAGACACTGGAAGAAGCAAAGAAAGCACTCTGGAGTTTAATAGAACGAGGCCGGGTTCACAATTTGCAAAAATAAGTTGGAAATGTTTTATCCTTTAATGTCATGGGGACTTCATCACGGGAAAAGAATCGTGTGAATGCAAGTTTGTAAAATTTATGCATTTGAACAATGGCAGATAGTTTAATAAGTAACACTTTCATAAGGTTGTAGGCAAATTGGACGAATCCATGCTCTCTTTTTGGTGTTGGAATGTTTCTGTGATTTGAGAAGCCGCAAGTCTGTATCGAAGGAAGAAATTTTTTTTTTAATAACAATATATATAAATATTATTATATTTCTTTCGTTTAATTTTCCATTTCTTAGGATTATTTACTTGTGGCGGGGCCACATGGAGACAAAGGGGGCAGTAAGCCCGCACCCCCTCACAACCCAAAGTTTTGGAAAATTTTTGGTTTGCTCCTTCTCTTCCTTTTTCTCCCCCTGAAATTTAATAATTGTGAACTAAGAAAATAGAATTTAGTTCTCACTTTGAAGGTCCAATGTGCAAGTCTACTCTCATATTAAAGAAAAACTTTCCAAATTTAACATATTATATGCTCTTTTTTTTTTCAGAATTCTGAAATTTCTACCACTTGTGCAAATATATTGAAATCAATATCAATACTTTAGTGGATATATATTAAAATGGGATAAAAAATTTTCTTTTTCTAGGGAGAAGCAAATAATAATGAAACTAACTTTAGTTATGTAAATAAGTTTATTCAATTTTATTTTTTATTTTTTATTTTTGGAAAGCACGATTACAAATTTGGGAGAAAATCAACAATACAAACTCCATATAGGGGAAAATCAATGATACAATCCCCCATATAGGAGGGGGGGGGGAAGAGAGGAAGATTCCAATATTAATTCCCAATTATAATTAGATTTGTAGTTAAGTTAGGAAAAGAATATTAACTTTCATATATAGTTTTACCTTTTCATTTTTCTAGTTAGGATAGGATTCATTGCTTTCCTTGCTTAATAAAATTCTACTAATCTCTGGTACAAGTATCCCTTTTTCCTTTCACTCTCGACTCATCTTTTACTGGTTCCGGCCTCTAATCAACAGAATTACGGTGCTATTAGTCTGATTTTGATGTAATAATATTTTTTAGCTGTCAAAATTTTCTTGAAGCTGTTGGTCATACCTAGATTTCAAAGTTAACTTGAAGCTGTTAACTCTTATCTCCAGTTCTTCATCATCCACCTTATCTTGGATCTTCCTTGTCGGACCTACACTTAATAGTCCTGTAACGAACCGTTAAAGAGCGACGAAATGATTTATACAAATCTCTCGAACCTCTCAAAGCTGGACAGGGTGCACAGAGCTACGATGGATAATAGGCAAAATGGACGTGGACATTAATCTCCATCGACTCCGTCACCTTTGCCGCTCAGCATAGGACCGGGCAACCACAAGTACTTCATCTCTTCGTCGCCACTTGTTCTAAATAGTCCAGCAGGAACGCCTTCAGCCTTTTCATTGGATCAAAGAGACACTGATCAACTGGATTTCAAAAGCTGGCGTCTCAAGGAGCTGTAAGTTACATATCCATGACTCTTTTCTTCTCCTTTACTTTTTTCTTTTTTTTTTTTTTGGAAGAGTAATGTTCATTATATACGTCGATTAACAGCTGAACAAAGCCTATTTGGCATACAATCCACCCAAGTTTGCGATAGACAAGATGGCAGTGAAAATTTCGCAATAGTGTAGGCAACCACGTTCTTTTCATGAAGAACGTAGTTACATGAACCACCACCACAATCCTGAAGCAATGCAAAAATCCTACTGAACAATGGGGCAAAGGGATGAAAATTGAAATCCCCATGAATTGCTGAAACAAGCTGGAGTGAATCTGTTTCAGCCTCCTCTCCTCCAAAACGCAGAGATTAACAATTCATGCATGTGATTCTCGTTTTCTTCCATCATCAAAATGAGAGATTCCCTAACACGAATTTCTCTCTCGTCTTAGTAAACTAAAAACTTCAACCACAAATGAATTCAATGTAGCTACCACAATAATCAGTCAATTAAATTATGATTACCCTATTTAGTTACTTCCCGGCGTGATGTCTCAATCGTATTTTGTGAATTGCAGGTTGCCATGGCTGCTGTTAAAATGTTGCTCCCTGTTTCTTTGAATGGAAGCCGTGGAGAAGGCAACTCCAATTGGAAATCAAGCTCTCATAGTTGCCAACAGCCTCCTTAGGCGTTTCCAATTTACCCTTGATGTGGTAATACAGTAAACATGATATTAACATGGAGCAACTACAATAGTGGTTAAACTTGCAGGAGAACTCGTTCATTCCATTCACTCTCCAAATTTTATCAGCTAGCGAGTGTATGCATTACTGATATTAACGTTTTGGAGACAATGAAACAAATCAATCAATACCCATAAAGAAAAAGATTAAAAAAAACAGAATTCTAAAAGGTTTTTTAAGTGGCCTCCGCCTGCACGTTTGGCAGGCAGCGCCCTACAATAGACGAGATATTAGCTTCTTTTCCTACATTGACATTGCCCAATACGATTCAATATGTACAATTTTCAGGGACTTGAAGAAAATCAAAGGGGGGAGAGAGAGAGAGAGAGAGAGAGAGAGAGAGAATCATGGCTTTATTCCCCTGTTATATTAAGATTAGATGTACAAGAATGCACATACAAGTTTTCAATTTCAGTGCGTTATTGCTGGTTTTGAGGTCTTGACTGCTGAAAGTTGGGATGATTCTGCGCCGTGTTTTGCATCTGTACCATGTTAGTTTGTATATTCTGTCCACCTTGCTGCATGTTTCCGAACGCACCTTGCGAGCCATGCTGCTGTTGCTGCTGGATGGGCATCATGCCACCGGAATTGGCTGCTCCCATATTAAACACTGAAGGGGATTCAAAATTAGCCACGAGGTAGATTTAGATAAAAGTGCTTGGCCTAGCTTATATAAGTAATATTTACTTTGTTTTCTTGATTGTTTAGACCAGCTATTATTTCAAAGTAACCCTTTACCCTACTGTTTCTTACATTGCTGGCAAAACAAGCAACTACGTTTCTAACTTTGACAAACAAAAGGTTCCTTTATATTAAATGTTACTTAATCACCAATAAACACAACTTTTAAGCTTAGCCAAACATGCATGAAGTGATATTGCATCTGCTTATTTACATAACTTTTTGTGTCCACAATCCGACAAATTGATGCACAAAGAAAAGTTAAAAGAGAAATATTCATACTTTGCTCGCTAAGATTTTGAGAAGGAAGATTCCGATTGCCACCAGACATTCCAAACTGAAAGCAAAAGACATCACCACAAGTGAATAACAGTATCGATCAAGATGGTATGCCAGGTAAAAGTAAAAATTGAGTATCAAACCAATTACAATCTAAAAGGTGAGTAAAGATTAGATGGATCTCGAGCAGCAAGTAGTTAACTAATTACAAAATAAACAAATTGAAGATGCAAATAAAAATGCAGATATCAAATTAGTAGTAACAAAGTCATTACACAAGTATTTATTGGATTTCAGGCACTTGAGAATCTGAGACTGAATATGAAACAATAACATACAAGACTTATTTATCTTGGTATCAACAAGTACCATCTAATTTCTTTCAAAAGAGGGGAAAAAATATAAATAAATAAATAAATAAAGGAACCATGTAATCCTTCTGTTAACAAACATCCTCATGCCTCACTTTTAGGCATAAAACACCTTGACATTATATCCACACAGTTCATCAACTGACACTAACAAAAATTCCGCCCATGTTTTGCAAATTATGGCTTATAATAATTCCTAAGCATCACCTGGCAATAGTAGGAATTTGAAATCTAACCTGCATTCTTGGAAGAAGTGATTGTGATGACATCATAGCAGACATGTTCGAAATCTGAAATTCAAAAAAAAAAAAAAAAGATGTAATGACAAGGATGAGACCGATATATAGCATATGAATTTTTTCAACATGAAGAAAGTAACATATACCAAAGATAATAAAGTTCAAACAGAAAAATCCATACATCAAGTTTTAGGAACTAAAGTTCGAGACATATTGTCTCATAGCAAAGATGGTATGGAAAAACATCATTGCCCATCCAAAAATTTCCAAAAAGTAAGCAATTGCAGCCCTTTAAGCTAAACCAAGCGACCACGAGGAGGGCACATTTTGATAGGTCAAGAAATTTAGAAAAATTAGACATGTTAAGAGAAGAACCAGCTTGCAGCAGCAACTCTTGAAGTGGAAGGAACAAGGAAAAAAAACTTGTGATTGAGGGTTTGATCTTCAGAGGATGTTTCATCAAGAGATCACTCGATAGAAAATTTTCCACAAAAATTACTTTACAAGGATTGATTTGAGAGAATCTTGTCAACTACTTGTTTTATATAATAACTTTAAATTAAGGACAAGTGTACGGACAAAGTAGAAATAAGTTACTTTATTTTGAGAAAAAGATAAATATACTTTCTTTAAGAAAAATATATAAAATTAGCCTTAGATAATATGAAATAAGTTGGACATTGCAAGGGTCACGCTTAACATAAAATTAGAAGGATTTCATTATTTAGGAATTAGGACGGATAGTACAACTATAAAAAAGGTTGAGACCCAACTCGCTACCTAGATAACATGTTGAGGACAGATGGTGCAATTATTTCTAAATAAGAGGGTGTTTGATCCTCTTTATCAAAACAAATTATAATCTCACCTACCACTGATTTGACAACTGCTCATTTATAACCACAAATTTCAAACTTTTATTAAATCTAAATCACTCATTTCACCTCTTTATAATTTCTCTTTATAATTCAATTTGAAAAATAGCTTTAGACAGCCACTAAAAATCATATTTCTAGCATTACATAATTGTGAATGGTAAATATTTAATATGAAATAGCAAATTAACTAAAAGGAAATGCAGAAGGCTCTTACCATTGGGGATGGGGTTGTTTGGGCAGAATTAAACATCACACTATTTGCCGGGCTGGAGAACTGGTTTAGTTGACGACTCAATTGGTTTCCTTGGTTCATTTGGTTTGGATTCATATGCATTGCTGCTGATGTAAGCTGCCTAGCCTGAATTTGTTGGGCTCCCAGTGGCTGAGAGAATTGCATGTGCTGCTGGTTATGCATCTGAAAGGAGGCATATTATATAATTAAACAACTAATAAAACAAGTAATGAATTCACAAAGACTGATATAATGGGAATATAAACATATTGCATCTTGGTATGTAGAAAAATGAAAGTATATATTTTTCAATAGTTCCAACCTATGAAATATGGAATTCTAAAGTTGAGTATTACGTGTCTCGAAAACTGACATGCTGGAACGTGGATCTTGACATGCAGTGAGGCACGTCTTAATGCGTATAATCTTTTGGATCCTTCTTTAGTTACACATGTCAGTGACACGACCCAACCTTCCTCATGAATAGGTCTGACAACAACATGTGGTGTCCTACTAGTACCCAATTCCTAACATGAGCAGTGAATCCCTACAACTTCCAGCTAGCCAATTTTGAGGTCCAAAACTTCAAAAATTAGAGCATTTGGATAAAAAAGATCAAAGTAAGGTCAGAAAATTCTAGTAAAGCAATTTTTTTCCCAACAATTGGTGCTAGTGAAAGAGGCAATACCTGGGCTTCTCTTAGTACAAGATTAACATGCCACATTCAAAATATCATAGTAAATAGGTAAAAATCCAAACCTAAAGCAGTATTAGCTAATTGAAGAAAAATATAATAATTAAATGTGAGATTCCCATTGATGATTTATATTTATAAAGCACAACATAAGCTTGACTTTTCATAATACACATGGCTATAAGGATTCTACTCTCTGAAGAAGTCTTGCACTGACATTGTTGAGCACAAGACATTGCTTGTGTTTGCTAAATTATCACATACCCTCATAGGTATCTCCATTTTCCACCACGAAATTGAAGATGTCATATATTATTAGTTGTAGAAGGTTAAATGTGATTACCTGCTGAAACTTTTGTTGTCCCTGGCCCTGCATATCGTGCAGCTGTGATAGTTGATTCTGCAGATAACATAGTGTAAGGTAATTGCCGATTGCTGTGAATAAAATCTAAAAGAACATACCTAACAAGATGAATTTCCTAGATCCACCCATACAGTAAAATCAGCAACAACAGAAGCTACAGAATACACCCAGAAAGACACAAAAAAATCCATTACATTATCCATTTGGTGAAATATAAGCATGGATGTGGGCACGGACACCCATAAGGCTTAGCAATTTGAAGAGAAAGTCCAAATATGTATTAGAAGTCATTGTCCACCACAAAGACTAATTCATTACACCAATTTAACAATATAATAACATGGCACCAACAAGGACTCTTTTATGGTGGCCAAAATTTCTTGGCATTGCTGTGTGTGTGAGGGATCGTGTGCCCCCATAAGATGCAAAAGAGCAATTCGCTCTAATTGAAAGGAAATATTAAATTTTGCTGCCCGCAGAGTGTAGGTATAGAAGAGAGAGCATTTTCTTGCTTGCACATAAGATTAGAAACAAAGAAAATCAACTTCCAGAGACATTGATATGAATGAAATGCTGCATAATGACAAAAGTTCAAATGAAATTTGACTGTAACTTGTAATCATTATAATGAAATCCAAAATACCTGCCCTAGGTTAGCCATTGAAGATTGCCTAAACTGCTGTTGGGCCAGAAGCTGCTGATGCTGAGGTAATTGCATCATTTTATGCCTTTGCTGTTGTTGATGCTGCTGCAGTTGTTGTTGCTGCAGTTGCTGGTGTGACTGTTGCTGGGGAGATGGCGTGTTCATCATGTTTGCTCCGGATCTCGGTGAATTGGCATATTGCAATGGAGATGCTGTTGTATTGTCAAACGAAGTGCTAGCAGTAGCGCCAGATGGGGAAGCCGCTGGTCTCCCTACAAGTTGTGCTCCAGCAGCCTGTCAAAAAGACAGTGGGTCAAACGCACAAAATAATGGCAACTGTGTAAATAACAGATCAGAGATGGCTGTATTGAAATATACAAACAACAAAACTTCAAACTTCATTAAGAGCTTGAAAGCAAAATTTTCAAAGCCATGGCAGGGTTGCATAATATACCTGTAACAAATTTCCCTGGCTGTTGTTACTGGTAGATGAAAGAGGAGGTGTATTCTTCAGATACATCCCTAAAGTGTAGAAGTTATCTGCCTTTGGTCTACAGGTACTCTTAATCCTGCACATGCATCAATTATATAGATCAACAAAACGGAGAACTTATAAAATCAGAGTAAGTTGAAAGTTGTGGAAGAGTGATACCTTCGCCATGATTGACAGCACTTCGAAGCAAATTTTCTTGTTCTTGTATTTTTGCTGCTTGAACCTTGTCAATAGTTGGAAGAATTGTGGGTCCCTGTCGAGTGCCAAAGTAAGCTTTACGCGTACGTGTGCTCTTCCGATCTCTCAGCACTTTCACAGGCTGCTCCAATCATATCAATTCTAGCCTGAGAATAATAATAAAAAAATAAAAAAATGAATTAGAGTTAAGTGCTTGATACGTATAAGCGATCTCAATTTTCTGCAAGATTAGTTTGCTCACTTTTAGCTTTTCTATTTGTGCAGGCACTGGCAGGTTCTGCATGCCATGTAACAACTGTTCCCGCTTGGTGTTGTCGTCTATTTCCATTTCAGGCAAAAGTTTGGATGACAGCATAACAGGTAAAACTATACAGAGAGAATCCCGTTAATATAAAATACAGAACTCAGTAAACTAGAGCATCTCTGCCCAAGCTCAAAATATTAAATCAAATTTATTAAATTATAAAAAAGAACAAAAGCATTAACTTTTCTAAATTAACATACAAAAAGAGTAAAAAAGAACAAAAGCATTAACTTTTCCAAATTAACATACAAAAAGAGTAACTTTCTTTTTTTCGTTTACTTAGAAGTAAAAAAGATAAGTGTTCTATGTATGCTTCAGAGTGCATTGCGAGGTCTAACGGGTTAATAAATCCCAGCAAAATACTAAAATGAAAATCAATTACATTCCATAATAGTAAAAAATAAACAGAACATCAAAAATACATACTTGTTGCATTCTCGGCATTGACATTACGAGGATGCACAACAAAAGCCTTGGAGACATTCTTGATCTCTTCAACAATGTTGAATAGCTCCAAATTTACCATTGAAAATTGCGACATAATATCTTGCCTATTTAAATACATGCACAAAACCCACAAAATCAATAACACATCACTAATGCCTTATTTAAACCAGTTAAAATTCAATATTTTGACAATTAGGGTTTCAAACTCTCCTAGAACCATTTCCTTCAATACTCTCATTTTGGAGGAATTTTTAGGATCGGAGGGAAAGTCCCAGCGTACCATTTGGGGACGGCGTTGGTACGTGCAATGGCGTCGAATTCTTCGAGAATTCGAGAAATTGCTTTATAAAGGCTTATAGCCCGAGTCTTAACGGAGTCAAGGTTGAGCTGCTGTTGGACCGCCGTATTCAGCCTCTCGACGGCCCTTGCCGGCGGCTGTTGTTGTTGGTCTTGAGCTCCTGGAACCACTCCTTCGATAGCAGCCATTACAGACACTCGCCACCGCTTTATTGTGACTTTGCGTCTCTTGATTCTTCACTTCCTCTGTAAGACGAGTTTGCACATGCGACGGGTGGATTGAAGCCAGAGAAGCGGTCTTTTTACTGTATCCAATGGGTTAGGTCACAGCACTTATTGGACAGATGGTCCCTATGGGTCCCTATTGGACAGAAGGGTCGTGAGCATCTCCAATGCATCGAATCTTGCTCAATGATCTAAAAAAAGAGATAAAGACTCAAAAAAGTTCGCAGACTCCTTTTGTTTCTTATTTTATTTTAATTTTTTTCTTTTAATCATTTTTTTCTTATTTACACCACTTTTTTCTCATTTTCTTCCCTCGTATTTTATATAAGGTCTAAATATAAACCTTTTTCAAAGACTCTTCTACTACTATTTTATCATTATTTTTAAATTTCTATTTATCTCTCTCATTTTTTTCACTTTTTCTTCTCTTTTTTTCCTACACCTCTTTCTACCAATATTCAATTAAAATAATCAACTTCTCTCTATCTCTCCTCTACACCACTCAAGTCTTTAACTACCCATTGGAGATGCTCTTATGGTGTCTAAATGAGTGTCTGACACATAACTTTATTGGACACCATATACAATAGACGCTATAGATTGTGCTGCTAGGGAACGGGGAAATTGCATCAGACATCCTTGTAACTTTGTAATAAGTTGGATTATGATCTTTATTTATATATTCGTCAATTTAGATTTTTCTACTTGTAAAATCCAGTGAATGGTTAAGATTTAAGGAAAATTTAGGAGGTATGGTTTTTAATTTAATTTATATATTTATAATACTAACTAAGTGGTCGGTAATTTTTTTCCGTCTAAAACTTGCACCCTAAGAGTATTTCTAATGCTTTTGGTCTTGGTGCATGGTCCAAAAAGAGAGAGATATTTTTTTAATTTTCTTTTTCTTTTAATCATTTTTTTCTTATTTACACCACTTTTTCTTCACTTTTCCTCCCTTGTGTCCCATGTAATGTCTAAATTTGGACCTTCTTCAAAGACTTCAATACTACTATTTTATCATTATTTTTGAATTTTTATCTATCTCTCCCGCTCTTTTTTCCTACACCTCTTTCCATAAACATTCAATCAAAATAATCACTTTCTCTCTATCTCTCTCATCTACACCAACCAAAACTTTGACATCACATTGGAGATAAGGGAATTGAAAATATGATGTCATGATTATGTCAAGTTGATGGCTCTAATGTCTCATTTATTTCTCTGTTTTTATTTTCGTTTATTTTTCTTTTTTTTCCTCTTTTTTTTTGTTCACCATAATAACAATAATTTATATACTTCTAATACTAACTAAGTGGTGGGTTATTTTTTCCCGCCTAAAACTGGCACCTTAAGGGAATTGAAAATTTGATGTCATGATGATGCCAAGTTGATGTCGCTAATATCTTATTTAATTTTCTATTTTTATTTTTATCTATTTTTCTTCTTTTTCCTCTTTTTTTTGTTCGCCATAATAATAATAATAATCCATATCTATATATTTATAATACTAACTAAGTGGCGGGTTTTTTTTTTCAGCCAAAATTGGCACCTTAAGGGAATTGGAAATCTGATGTCATGATTATGTCAAGTTGATGTTGCTAATGTCTATTTATATTTCTATTTTTATTTTCTTTTATTTTTATTTTTTTCTCTTTTTTGTTCACCATAATAATAATTTATATATTTATAATACTAATTAAGTGGTGGGTTATTTTTTCCAGCCTAAAACTGGCACCTTAAGGGAATTGGAAATCTGATATCATGATAATGTCAAGTTGATGTCGCTATGTGTAATGTCTTATTTATTTTTCTGTTTTTATCCTCGTCTATTTTTTCCCACTTTTTTGTTCACCATAACAATAATAATCTATATATTTATAATATTAATTAAGCGGTGGTTGTTTTTTCCCCTAAAACTAGCACCCTAAGAGAACTAGAAATGTGATGTCATGACGATGTCAAGTTGATGTCGTAATGCATCATTTATTTTTCTTTTTTCCTTTTTTTTCACTCTAATAATAATTTATATCTATATATTTATCACCATAAGGGGATTGGAAATCTGATGTCTTGATGATATCAAATTGATCGCTAATGTCTCATTTATTTTTCTGTTTTTATTTTCGTTTGTTTTTCTTTTTTTCCTCTTTTTTTGTTCACCCTAATAATAATAATAATAATATTAATAATAATAATAATTGACACGCCCCACTCCAAGTGCCTCTAACTTACTTGAAGTGTGATGTGCGCCGACGATAAATTCCAACTAAAAAGTTAGAATTTACCGTCAATACTCGTTTATATACTAATTATTTTTGAAAATTTCGACAGCATCTCCTCTCATTTGTTAACAAAACCAGCCTGCGTAACACCCAACAGCAACCCAAATCCACTTCACAATATAATAATTCCCATAACCAACAGTAACAATACTTCATGTAGGAAAAATTTTACTAAACCAAGTACGTTTTACTCAAACTTCCCAATATATACTAATAAATTTAACTGTTTCAAGGTATATAAATCACAATAACACCAAACCCTATAATAAATTTTATATAATAGCCCGAATCCTTGAAATAGCAGGCTCGGCTACAATGTGTTACCCAAACTCCAATTGCTACCTGAAAGAAAAATCATATTGAAAACATATAAGCTAATTAGCCCAGTGAGTGGAGTTTTTATAAATAAACATGTTTTCAAAAGTTAAAATATAACTTTTGCAACATCTTGAACTAATGTTCAAGCTCATTTGGAAATTTCATGACTTTAAGTATAAATTTAGTATAACATCAACTTTTGTGGAATCATCACATGTCAGAAAATATCATGAACATCATTTCACTTCATAATCATTATAGAATTCATTAGAAAATATCATAAATATCATTTTATTTCAAGATCATCATAAATTCATCCCCAAAGAGTATCCAACATCACATGATCATAATATAAGTCATCACGCGTAGACACTAGCTTGGGCCATAGGTACCTTATGGCCCCTTCGCCCTAGGCGGCATAATTAAACAGTTTGAGTCATAGCTAGCACATAGGCCCCTTCGCTTAGGCGGCGTTCATTTGGTCAGCTTAAGCCATGGGCTCCTTCGCCTGTAGGCGGCATGATCATAATTATAGGATACAAATTGAGGGGATTTTCATAAATCATAAATCATATTTCAACTCAAACATTCTTTAAATCATGAAATATCATCTCATACAAACATTCACATGAACTCTTCTAAAGAAATATCTCAACTTTTATGAACTTTCACAGAAATACATCATTATCGTAAAATATTACAAGTTGGTCGCGTGTCGAATGCGCCAAAGTAATAAATATCTTACTCAACTAAAATTAAAATAACTTGTAGAAGCGGAGAGTAAGGAGTCGAACCCACAGAGAACGTTGAATAAATCTAAGTGTTTCGTGTGAACTAGTAGGAGAGGGGTTTTTATGAAATATTAAACTAAAATTAAAGAAAAGATCAAGAAACAATTAAAACACAAATAAAAGTAAGAAGATAAAGACATAAATGTTAACTCTGGTTCTCGGTTCAGTTGTGTACTTCACATAAAGGATAGCAATCAATTGCAATGGTGTTTATATTTTCTTGCAAAACTATCAACTCTAGGCAATAATAAGCTCTGTTACCCGGATTTTCCCTTAAGTATATATAATCAAAATAAGCTCTTCAATTAGACCTAACAGCTTAGACAACCTAGAACAAGCTCTCTAGATTTAGAACAACGATTGCATGAAGAATTAGGAAAATAAGTTAATCTAAGCAACAAATTCACAAGCTCGATCTATTTAACTCATGTTGCGTTATCCCTAATGATTAACAATTACTAGTTGCTACTTAAATTAGGAGAAACAACAATTACGGATTGAAATCCCAAATCTAGCAATAGAACATTAATCATTCAGCGTAGTAGGCTTAAATTAGATCAAACAATCAATATTCATAAGCATGAAAAATAGAACAACACAATCAATCTCATAAAAGAGCAAGAAACAACATCACTAAAATTGATTAATTAAGATCGGAAGTAGCAACAACATTCCCTTGAACCAGAGGAAAGAAGAAATTATCCTTCATCCGGTTTTGTCTTTGATGTAAAAATAAAGAATAGTATGAAGTTGTGTTTTGTTGTGTATGGAGATGTCTTTTTATTCCTCAGACTTGGCTCCTTTTATAGAGTCTTAAAACCCTAAGAAAACTAGTAAAAATCGTGTACAAAAAGCTAACATGAAAAGAGTTTCATAGGAACAAGGAAAATTAACAAAAAATCTGCTCGTAGGGGCCAGGGCGGGTGCACTGATGAGCAGGGCGGGTGCACTGATGAGCAGGGCGCTCGCCCTGCACATTATGTTCGTTTTCAGCAACACGATGGCGGGTGCACTGTCTGATCAGTGCACCCGCACTGCATCTCTTGTTTTGTTCTTTTCAGTCCCCCGCACTGCATCTTTTGTTTTGTTCTTTTCAGCCCTTCAGGTTTTGATTTCTGACGCCTTAGTCCCTGAACTCCAAAATTCTTTCAAAATACGTCTGAAATTGATTCTTTTTTATTATTTCCTTGAACCTACAATAAATTAACAAACCAAACATAAATAATTACTTTAACATAATAAAACACGTAATAAACTACTAGTATGGAGAAATTAAACACCCTAATAAAACACCTATCACAAGTTTATGTGAAATCAAAGCATAATTCAATTTTCATTTAGAAAGAAAGGAAGAGAAAATGTTCCACTCACGGGCTAGGTAGTAATGTAGCTCCTTTCTCGTTTCATTTCCTTTTTAACCTTTATCATTGCTTGTGAAATCATATGAAAATTCTACTTAACATTTAATTCCTTCCTGATTTATCAATTCACATATATAACTCAGTTCTTTTATTTATCCTTACTCAATCCCATTACTTTCTTTCTAACTTATCTATTAGTTAAGGACTTTCTAGTTCAACTAACTTTATCAATGTGAAATTCCCTTTTTAATTTCAAGTCCTCTATTCTATTGAATTCTTTGAGTTTTCGTCATTGTTCAATTAGACATGTTTCTTTTGTATAATTATTCTAGACTTTATTTTACATCTTAGAAATTGTAGTAATACCACATATTAAAATCTTAAACTCCTTCCAAATATAAAACTAACTCTTTATCTTTAAACACAAATCTTTGGTCTTTAACAACTTTCATTATTTGCTATTAAATATTAATTCATTCATTAATTGTATTTATTCTCAACTTCACCAATTCCTCATTTACCATCATATTATTCTATAAAATCATAACACCACTTATTGAATCGAGACTTGGTTCAACTCTTCAAACAATACTCGTTAAGTTTTCCCTATTTGGACAATGCCCATTCAAAACCATTTTAAAATCACAAATGGTGTCGTATACTTATGAAATTCTACTAGCAGGGAGAAAACTCATATAAGTTCATCATATATAAAATTGAGCCCAAGAAAACTACCTTGGCTATACCAAAATATTTTTCCACCTTCCAGAAATTCTGTTCTCGGGTACACACTGCCTCGTCTTACGAAACATATCATAAAAACTTCTACCGGTCTCCAAATAGTGTCATTCTAATTTTGGATGATAGACAACTCATAGGAGATTATTTCTCAACTTGTATCTTGTTAAAATTTCACATATACTATCATTTATGATCTTTTGAAGTTCGAAGGGCAGAATAGCATATATACTAATTTCATGCCAAAAGTCACTTCATTAAATTCATACATGCATGCTTGACATTGCTAGAATTCTATATTAATCTCTTATGCTTCCCTCGATAACTTCACTATGAAAATCTCATACCAAGCTCTTCCGATCTTCAAGAAAGCTAAATACATGTAACTTATATTTACCAATTCATTATTTTTCCCCTTTTATTCAATCCATATTTACATACTTGATTCCATGTTTTTTTTGACTAAATAAGCCATCCTCATATTGTAATTGCTCTTGATGTCAATTAGTCTTACAATGTATACCATATGATCACACCTTTAAAACATTAACAATACTTAATACCTCCAATTACAACTATAGTTATTGCCTTATATATCATAATTCTAAACAATGTGTAAAATATTCTCTTGGTGTTTATATCCAACACTTTATGATAGCTTAATACATAAATCCTCCTTTTCATTTAAAATTGGAAATTGAATCCATATCCTTCCAAATCCTCCTTCTTAAAGTCACTAATCATATTAGTTTATTCTATCATTGGATAGTTAAACTAATCTCTAATATTCTCATCTAATTCTCTTCTAATCAATCTAGATTTTATTCCATCTTAAAAATTGTAATAAAGTCACATATTAAAATCTTTTATTTTCACCAAACATAACACCACTAACTCTTCACTTTTAGGCACTAAGAATTAGCCTTTAAACAAAATTTCCATATTTCTATTAAACATTAAATTGTCCGTTCTTTATATCTATTCTAGAATTCACTTAGTTTTACAAATGGTCATTGTAACCCATACTAACCCTCAATTGTCCACTAAAAATCACTATGATTCTTACCATTTTAAATATAATCTCCCCATATTAGTTGATAATTATATATACATATATATGCATACACACCAAACTAAACTCCTTATGTCTTTCATGTCTAACTAAAATTCATATTCATTAGCTTATACAAAGTAACTTATGTCATAGAAAACAATTTATGTCATGGTTCTAGTATTAATTTCACAAGAAACTTCATTAAAGTTAAATGAAAATTACTTCTTAAACTTATAGAAATTAAAGCTTAAAAGCAAATAACACTTGTTGAAATTCTTGTGCTTTTGTTCTTCTTGTCCCAAGCTCCTTCTAATTTCCAATTTTTTTCCTCGGTTGGTTTTGTCTCCTGACTCCCTCTCGGTTCCCTCTCTCTCCAATTCTCTATTTTCTTGTTTCTTTTGTTTCTTGCTTTGTTTTGTTTAATATATATATATATAATATACTTAATCTCCAAATCCACTAGAATTTTATAGAGACAATTTCATTGCATTTTTCTTTTTTTTTTCTTTTTTATAATATAATATATAATTGACAATTGGATCAAGTCTAACGTGAATTCTCTAGAACCACTTGTTTCAATTTCAATTTCATTTCTTCTTGTTTTCAATTTTTTTTTACCTTTAACTTTGTATTCGTATTTAATTTAGTCCTCACGTTTTAATCTATCAAGCGAAATGGAAGTATAATGAAAAATTGGGACGTCACAATAATAATTTATATCTATATATTTATAATACTAACTAAGTGGTGAGTTATTTTTTCCCTCATAAAACAGACACCCTAATAGAATTGGAAATCTGATGTCATGATATGTCAAGTTAATGTCACTAATGTCTCATTTATTTTTCAGTTTTTATTTTCGCTTATTTTTTTCCTCTTTTTTTTGTTCATGATAATAATAATAATCTATATATTTATAATACTAGCTAAGTGATGGATTATTTTTTCCCGCATAAAACTGGCACCCTAAAGGAATTGAAAGTCTAATGTCATGATAATGTCAAGTTGATGTCGCTAATGTCTCATTTATTTTTCTTTTTTTATTTTCGTTTGTTTTTCTTTTTTTCATCTTTTTTTTGTTCACCATAATAATAATAATCTATATCTACATATTTATAATATCAACTAAGTGGTGGGTTAATTTTTTCCCGCTTAACACTAGCTCCCTAAGGGAATTGATGTCATGATGATGTCAAGTTGATATCGCTAATATCTTATTTATTTTTCAGTTTTTATTTTCGTTTATTTTTCTTTTTTTTCTTCTTTTTTTGTTCACGATAATAATAATAATCTATATATTTATAATACTAACTAAGTGGTATGTTATTTTTTCTTACCTAAATCTGGTACCTTAAGGGAACTGAAAATTTGATGTCATGTTGACGTGTGCTCTTCCGATCTCATTTATTTTTTCTGTTTTTATTTTCGTTATTTTTCTTTTTTTCTCTTTTTTTGTTCACCCTAAAAATAATATATATATATATTTATAATACTAACTAAGTGGTGAGTTATTTTTTCATGCATAAAACTGGTACCCTAAGGAGATCGGAAGAGCGTCGTGTCATGATGATATCAAGTTAATGTTGCTAATGTCTCATTTATTTTTCTATTTTCGTTTATTTTTCTTTTTGTTTCCTCTTTTTTTGTTCACCATAATAATAACAATAATAACAATAATCTATAATCTATATATATTTATAATACTAACTAAGTTGTGGTTTTTTTCCGCTTAAAACTGACACTCTAAGGGAGTTGGAAATATGATGTCATGATGATGTCACTAATGTTTCATTTATTTTTCTGTTCTTATTTTCATTTATTTTTCTTTTTTTTCCTCTTTTTTTGTTCACCATAATAGTAATAATAATCTATATATTTATTCTATATATTTATAATAGTAACTAACCGGTTATTTTTTCCGGCCTAAAACTGGAAACTTAAGGGAATTGGAAATATGGTGTCATGATGATGTCAAGTTGATGTCACTAATGTTTCATTTATTTATCTGTTTTTATTTTCATTTATTTTTTTCCTCTTTCTTTGTTCACCATAATAATAATAATCTATATATAAGTGGTGAGTTATTTTTCCCGCATAAAACTGGCACATTAAGGGAATTGGAAATTTGATTTCATGATGATGTCAAGTTGATGTTGCTAATGTCTTATTTATTTTTCTTTTTTGTTTCTTTTTCTTTTTCTTTTCCTCTTTTTCTGTTCACGATAATAATAATCTATATATTTATAATACTAAGTGATGAGTTATTTTTTCTCACATAAAACTGGCACCTTAATGGAATTGAAAATCTGATGTCATGATTATGTCAGGTTAATGTCGCTAATGTCTCATTTATTTTTCTATTTTTATTTTTGTTTTTTCTTTTTTTCCTCTTTTTTTGTTCACAATAATAATCAGATAATACTAACTAAGTGGTGAGTTGATTTTTCAATTTTGTAGAGTAATTTTTAATCATCTCCCAGTTGTTGGGACGAAACTTTTAGTCTTTGGAGATGCTTTAGATTTCGTTTAACCAAGTAAGTGTATCGATCAAATTCTTAATTATTTCTTTCTTTTCGTTTAACTGGGTAAATGCAACAATCAAATTCGTAAATATCTATTTCTTTTTATATTTGAATAATTAAAGCAACCTTCAAGCAGTCTAACCAGGTAAATATACAAGCAGTTCTATATATATATTGCACACATATTGGCCAACAATCGATCAATTAACATAGAATATCAATTTTGGAAGTAGTTGTATATATTTTTCTTTTATTTTTATTGTTTAATTAATTGTTTGCTTTAATTTATTTTAGAGATTTATATGTGTTTCTCGACAACACACGGATAGATTAGCTAGTTAAATAATAATAATTGTTGAATTCGAATCGGGTAGAATTATGCTGATTTCTAGTGACCAGATCTAATTGTCAATAGAAAACAATTACGTCACATGTCACATACACCATGTGACTATTTTGTATTGATAATCGAGCTCCATCTAAATCTGACTCAATAGAAAATGTTACATTATTATAACACTCTTTATAATTCCTCACAATCAATACTTTCTTATCACCTTGAGAGATCGGAAGAGCTTTAAACAATGATTTTTAAAACAAGAATTTTTTTCGAATCCATTCTAAAATAAGAATTTGATCTTGACTAGAAAAATAAATTATTCACTTCATACTGTCTTAACAGAAAATTTTAGCAAAAGGAAGAGAGATAAGTGGGAACTTTTTTTTTTTTTCTAATTTCCTGGTATCAAAAGTTTAAATATGTTTTGTATGTCCGTTTTCTAAATACATAAATCGGTAAAAGATCTTTTATGGGAAGGAAAAATGCTCATTAGATAATTTTTAGGTAATTTTATAGATACAAGGAGAAGACCACATTCCTAATCTTGGGCGGGGATTTCCCATCTAAAGAATGTGCCGAGCCCGAGTTGGAAAAATTTTACCATCACTATTCAAGAGATTTAAATTAAAAAACAAAAAAAACAAAAGTACTGCAGCACGTGGGACTTGTCAAAAATATCACCGATTTTCCAAAATTACCCTTCGTCACACACGCGTGCACGCTGCTATTACCCTATTTCTCAAAATCGCCTTCGTGCGTGTCATTTTGCTTTTACCTGGGTCCCGTTTTGCAATTTCCAAAGTATTTGACAACTTTATCATATTATAATCTGTCACATGACATTATTTCATTGATTTTACTTTTTTTTTTAAAAAGTCAGAAAAGTAAAAGTCAAGCCGCAATTGTTTACTTTTTACGCTATTACCCTATTTCCCAAAATCGCCTTCGTCCGTGTCATTTTGCTTTTACCTGGGTCCCGTTTTGCAATTTCCAAAGTATTTGACAACTTTATTAAATTATAACCTGTCACACGACGCTCTTCCGATCTAATTTTACTTTTTTTAAAAAGTCAAAAGAGTAAAAATCAAGCCGTAATTATTTATTTTTTATAAAAATAACTAATAAAATGATGTCACGATAATCTACATTATCATATCATGCAGTCGCTAAACACTTTGTTCATTTTTCTTCCAAATATGCCTTCCGTGTCAAAACCCACCGATCTCCCATTCAAACCCCAATTGCTCTTGAAGGTTCTCTAGGACTCTATTGGATCCAGATGGGCCTCTTCTCTAATCGCCTTCGCCGCTCCTAGAAATCGTCGATTTGTCTTTGTTGTAAGTTGAATGGATTCTTGTGGCTTGTTTCTGCAACTTTTTTTTTTGCTTGTTTTGACACTGTGTTTGTGGTTTGATTGCGATCCTTGGGTTTTGACTGTGGCTATTCTTTTGCAGCTCATAGCTTCGCCGGCATCTAAATAAGCATTTTCTTTACCCGATTTAGCCTTCCGTTTTAACAGTCGGTTTTTCTTATCTTTTTTATTCTTGTTTTTCATTTTTCTGACACCCTTTTCTTTTTAAAATGAGATCTGAGGTTGGCTACCAAGAGGATTGATGACCAGAAGTGGAGCACACCAGACCTATGCGTATGGTATACTTTTTCTTTTCTTTGTTGATTTTCATAAATTATTAAAAGCCAGTTCACATTGTTTTGCTTTAGCCGGACTGCATTTATTTGCGTCTTGGTTTTTTTACTTGTTTTACGAGACTTATTAATTGTTGTTTTCAATTTTTACAATTTTCTATTGTTTGGCATAATACAACTGCAATTCATATTTCACAAAATGATTGCCTCTGCCTACCATTTGAAAATCAATTAGGAAATGATAATATACTAAGCACCGTTTCTCGTTCTCAGAAACCTGTTGTTTTCATATAGTTCTTGTTAGAAAGTAAAAATGAATCAGTAATTTTTTCTAAGCAAAGAAAAAAAGTGTAGCCATGGAAGAAGCTTTAATCATTGTAACCTAGCGGGAAGTTAAAGACTCAGCTTTTGCTTTATAAATACGGCAGTCTCCGATCTCTGCAAATACTTGCTGGTTGGTTTGTTGGTTAGGTTCTTGTGTAGACTGACTAAAAAAATGGTTTTTCTCTTGCCTATTTTACAGTACATGTTTTGGGGTAAGATGTTTTTGATTCTGATTGTTCTGAAGTTGGCCTTTCTATTTTTTGAATTTGTTTGACATAAGATTACCTAAAGTCTTTTTTTCTCCCCCGTGTGCTTTATGTCACATGATATGATTTATTTAATAATAAGGTAATGTATATTCTAAATTACCAAGTGTTATGAGCTTTCAATTGACTGGTAGAACAATAAAATAACAGAATTCATGATGCATCTGTCCCGAAAAGCATGAAGTGGTCCTCTCTCTCTCTCTCTCTCTAATAAAAATATTCAGCACTCATTTGAAGTTACCTCTGTATTAGTTCTGATAAAATTCACTGGTCTTTCTTTGATGCTTGTGTCTAAATTATTTTCCCCATCTCTCTCAACGACGTGGGCTCTGAATTTGAGGATGAGTTGCTTGGAGCTTTTCTTCTCTTTGCTGGCAGTTTGACTTACAATTATAAACATTAATGTTTAATTATATGGGCATAGACATTTGGTTTGAGGAAAATGAGGATGTAGAAGGACAAGACTGTGAAGTTTCCGTTCCACATGGTTAAATTTGTTAATTCTTCCATAGCAGACATGTGAAAATATGCTTATTGATATTTTGTCATCAGAACATGTCACCTTATTGTGCTTTGGGTAGTAGACATCTTGTATATGCTGAACCATGCTTAATTCACAGAGTCCAACTTGTATAACTCATCAATGAATCAAATTCTTTGATAAACTTCCAGTATAATAATCAGTTAATATCAAAGTCATTTTTATCTTCACCTTATTGTTGACCTCTGAGAACATGTCTATCAACCTGCAGCTTTCTAATAGAGGAGTGGAAGGCTTTGAGAAAAGAAGAATCTGGGTCCGTGATTCTCCTTTCTAACAAAATATGGCAGAAACTTCAATGGGGTGGGGGTATAATCTAGAGTTAGATTAATAATTAATTGAAAATAATATAAAAATACACAATTCTGCACAAAATAAATCATAAACCATTTTAAAGATCCATAAATAAAATAATTAAAAAAGTGAATACTATAACTTGCAAACAAACGTAAACTAATCGATAAATAAAATAAACATCCAACAAGGCCACTTTCAAAATTTTCGGAAATGGACAACCACCATAGTTTTCTTGAACCTTGAGGCATAAGCCTCGGGTGTCAACTTTAGTGTATTGGGGTATGAGCCTCTCAAAGAGCACCCAAGGGGTGGATTTTGAGCGTAAGCCTAAAATTGTTTCTTTTAAACCTTTGAACACATAAATAAGGAAGCATAATGCTCAAATTAGAATAGGAAAGCGGAAGATGTACCATGGCCTCCCACCTATTTTACAGTTTGAGCAAAGCACAAAAGAAAAGCAGAATATACATGGAGTTTGGAAAAGAAACAAAATTGCATTTCAAAGGCAGCAATTTACAGGATATGCTGGCAGACCTAAAGAAATTCCATCATATTATATATGCGTGCTTTACATTGATAAAATACATAGAGATAAATATTAATAAAATATATAGAGATAGCATATCAAGAAGGGTGGCCAGCTGAGATTTCACAATTGCAAAATCCCATTTCAATAGGAGAATCCGTTTTATGAATTTCTTAGTAGAAACAAACTCCCTTCTTTTCTCCGTTTCTTGTACAGAAAATCAAGTGCTCACATCTGTTCCTTTTTCTGTGTATGTTTTTAATATGTCATTAAGGTTTATATATTTGATCTTGGGGTTGATT
>CAVNYN010210388.1:0-23903 GCA_963692815.1 Nyctanthes arbor-tristis | reverse complement strand
TATGATATTGACTACTAGAAAGTGCCCTTTGCCCAGGTGCATTGTGGTTTTATGCGAGGCGGTGGTGCAGAAATGGCTGCAGCAGATGTCAGATACGTGAAGAAATGTCGGTTTGTTGTTGCATCTGGCATTTTTGATGGTTATGATACACCTCATCAGCCATCAAATATTAGTAAACGTTCTGAGAGGCTATTTTGTTTTCTTATGGTGGTCGATGAAGTATCTCTTGACTTCATCAAAAGTAATGTTACAGTCAGAGAGGATAATGATGGAGGAAAATGGGTGGGTATATGGCATTTGATTTTGCTTAAGCATCAACCTTATGATGAACCCAGAAGAAATGGAAAGGTTCCTAAGATATTAACGCATAGGTTATTTCCTCAAGCCCAGTACAGCATATGGATTGATGGTAAAATGGAGCTTATAGTTGATCCATTGCTTATGCTGGAAAGGTATGATATTTCTGTATCTTGAACTTTCTGAGCCAAGCATTTATACTTGTTTGTGCTTCTACACAGTTTCCCATGCTGACGTTTTATTTGATTTCACCATCAAAGGGTGTTGCAGAAATAGAGATATTGTAGTTTACGATGTTAGGGGCAAAGAGTTGTTTTAATTAGCTACACATTTTTTTTCTCTGCAAGTGGGTTGTGGATCTTTATGCCAAGGTGATTCGATTAGTGGGGGTCTGTCCAAGATGTCACGATCGAACATCAATATTTAAAACTCTAAAAGTTGCATTTTCCGGAAAAGTGACTCTTTTAATATTGAACATGGATGTGTCTGTCTGTTATCTATCTGGAGTAGGGAGAACGAAGTGAGTTGTCTTTGTTCATCCAGCATGCGGGAAATGCAGAACTCAAAAGTTTAATTGTGAAATCTTTTAATTTGCAGATATTTATGGCGTGGAAAGCATACCTTTGCCATTGCTCAGCACAAACACCATCGGAACATATATGAAGAGGCTGATGCAAACAAACGGAGGAAGCGATATGCTCGTCCTCTGATTGATCTACACATGAAAATATATCGTTACGAGGGAATGGAGCCATGGAGTCCAATAAAAGGCACTGTTAGTGGTAAGATGAACGATTTCACAATATTGCAAATAATTGACCAATTATCTTCTCCAGTGACTTCTGGCACAATTCTATCTTTTATGCTGATATGTGATCAGCTGTTATTAATTTCTAAAGAGTTCTTGTAAGTTCCTTTCTCAGTGACACATTCATTTTTTAACTGCAGATGTTCCAGAAGGAGCCATTATCATACGTGAGCATACAGCGCTTAATAATCTGTTCAGTTGCTTATGGTTCAATGAGGTTAACCTTTTTACACCTAGAGATCAGTTAAGCTTTGGATATGTTGTGTACAGGTTAGGGGGTTTGTTCAAACCTTTTATGTTTCCAAATTGTGAATACAACTCAATCTTTCTCTTGCACCCACACACACGCGAGCATTCGTCTAAAGTAGAATGGGTAAAATCTTTAGACGAGTTCAAGAAAAATTCCAACTTGAAAGAGAGTAGAGGAGGATTAGGATTGTGGTCCCCTTATCATGGGAACCTTGATTTGGTTGTATTACCACCTGTAGCCAGAACATCTAAAGCAGGCTGATACTTGATATATGCATTCCGTTCATTTATTATACTTGTACCCTATCCAGGGATACTTCGGAATTTTTTTTTTTTTTTTTGGTTCTATAGCGTTTTATTTTCTTTCACTGAGAAATCTTCACCAAATAAATTTTGTATATGGATTTCGCTTGTCTATTTGGCTATTGTGGGTATCCAATGTGTAAAATTGATCTGACACTATATGATATGGTGTCATATGATCATGTGCCGTACCTTTATTGTGATTTCCCATGTGGTGTATCTCAATGAATGCCACATGACCATACGGTACGTATGATGTCATATTATATGGTGCTAGATCAGGACTAATCCAATGTGGGCTAAAAACTAGGGATTATCCTAGAGCCCATTGCTAAACCATTGACCCTAAACTTCCTCTCCACTCAAGCGGACATGCATATATACACTATTGGTGGAATCCAAGTCTTTTTATGTGCGTACTGGGTAGACCCTCCCTTGGTGCGTGCATATCAGAACTCTTGGTCGGATTTTTAATTCTTCAATTAATTATAGAATTTGACAGTTTAATGAAACAAATCTCTTTCACACACACACTCTCTCTCTCTCTCTCTACAATTGGGGGAACTTCAGAGAGGGGAGTATAAACTGAGCTCTTTACCAGTTAAGCTATCATCCTTGCAATAGAAGAGGCAAGGAAGATGTTATTTATGGGATTTTACGAATGATATATTGATAGAAATAATGCGTAGATTGCCCGATAAACCCTTGCATATATGCGAGTGTCTGTGAGAAAAGGTGGTGCTTTGTAATTTTTCATGTATTCCCAGAATAGCGTTGTTACTTGCTAGAATCCAGTTGTCGGCCTATATTTTTGTGCAATTAAGACTATTTTCGTGCATTTTAGACTGTTGACCATCGTCATCCATTCGTTGATAGGTCATCTAGAATCCCTGTGTTACGCTGTTTTACAGGAGATCGGATTCCCGGGAAAGAAGTTTAGGTCACTACGAGAGAAGAAGACTATGGTAGGTCAAGACGATTGTTTTGAAGAGTATGTCTTTTATGCAGCCCTTGTGTTTGAACCATCTAAATCGCCTCACTACAAAAAAAGAGTCTCGTTTGATGGGGGCTTTTGAAATCATGGTCGGTCCTTATGAGGCCAACGAGGTGACCTCCTTCGGCCCAATTTGTTAAGGGGTCTAATTTCGTTTATTATACCAAAGGCCCAAAATTTTATTGAATGCTGGCTTTAAGGCCTATCTTGCAGTCCACAAAGAAACTCCAAAAGCCCAATTTTCTTTACGCACATAATAGTAAGTCCAGCATTTTTATAAATTGCAAATGGAGAGTCATCAAATTAAATAACTGATGTGGGATCGAAAATAAAACTAAACGAATATCGTAGGGTCCAGGAGCAATATTAAACGAAGCTCCCCCGGTTGAAAGCTTGAAACCACCATTCCGGTGGCTGTTGGTACACTCCTGGTGGGGATGTGGGATTGATTCAGACTGCTGGCTGTTGATAGTTTCTCCTTTGTCGCCATCCTCTTGATTTGAGGAACCCAACAAAAACGCTATTGAAAAAAACCTCAAAGCACCACTAATTGCCAATGCTAGTGGAACCCTAGAGTCTTCTACCATTTCTACTGCAACGTATCAATTAGAAATATGAATTCATTGATTATTACTTTTGGGAATTAGGGAATATTTTTCATTGGCCAGAGATTTTGAATTGTTTATTGCCTGTGGGTTTTTTTTCCCTCTTTAATTGCTATCTTGGGTTTTTGTAGGAGGGGTAGTTTGAGAATCTTTTAAATGGAAATTTTGGACTAACAATTCTATGTCTGAATGTGCTGATTTTTCTTGAAATTTTTTTTCTTGAAATTTTAGTTTACCTTGGTTTGTGTTGTAAAGATTTGATTTTGATAGGGATTCTTATATCTGAGTTTTGTGAAGCCTGTAAGCGAATCGGATTAGTGGAATTTTGGAGCTCAGAGGAGCTCCTCTGGATGGGGAGGCGCCTAATGTTATTTGTTGCAATGTATGAATTAGACTTATTTTTGTGCTTAAATTTTATGTTAGAGGAAATGAAAAAAATGCTTTCTTAACTTGATGAATCATGGGCTCCGAGTGTAATATTGAATTCATCGAACGTCAAAAAATGAAATATTCAAATTTAAAGATTTATTACCACTATAAATAAAAGAGAGATTCCTTGGCTCTAAGCTGTTCTCTCTTCTTTTCTTTTTTTTTTTCCCCACTTGCTCTTTGACCTAATATAATTTCAAAAATCTATTGTATTCTAGGAGAAGAATGGATGCCAAGGGTAAAATTTGTGGCAAAAACTTTATGGACATGGTGTCATCATTGGCTGCATCAAAACTTGAGAAGCTTTGTGACAATTCTTTTATTTGCAAAGCAATACTCAGGCAAATCTTGTGTATTTGTGTGCTTATCTGAAATGATTTTCTGTTTTTGCCCTTTTCGTGTTGGGCTGGAAGGTTGAAATCTAGTCAAAGAACAACTTCAATATGAGGATTCAACAAAAATATGCCCCCTCTGTTTTCCAGTTTATTAGCATACATGCTCGTGGGTTTTTGCTCTTCAAGAAAGTTATGACATATTTGAAACCCCAAATTTCTTTCCTTTTTTTTTTTGCCCCTTCCTTTTGCTGGTTGGTCCTGAAGTAACTATTTGTTCTTTCTGAGAGCGAATTTTTTGGCATGTTGGAGCTTGATTGATATGCACATGGCACTTTACAAACCAACGCCGTTGTATACGTTTTGTAGTTGTATATATTTAGGTAATTTTTGGTACATTGTATATATTATGTTTCTAATGATATATATTGCATACCAAAACTTGTTAATTTGGGAAGAGATGTAAAAGGTCACGATAAAAAAAAATTAAGAAATATAGTATAAAAAAAATTTCAGAGTTTCTACCCTCAAACCCCTAGGAAGGGGAACTCCGCCCCCTTCCAACTCCCGGTTGTTACTCATTATAGGGGTTTAGTTTTCAGAGTTCGTCTAGGGCCTTAGTGGCAACAAGACTGGCAAATTATTGAATTTCACTGTGAAGAAGCACCGGTGACGTGAAAGTGAAAGAGCTGCAAGGCACATATTGTCCTTGGACATATACCATTCCGTCAACAGAAGTTGGTCAAGACATGCCGTTAATCTGATCCTCACGTGGTTATTAGAAGTCATGGATCCGTCACTCAACATCCTTTAATGGGGCACTATTTCGGCTAGCTTATCTTGTGGACCTTATACATTTTGATCTTGAGGAAATGAGTGAGGAACTTGTTGGGAAAATTGACCCCAAATACGATTTTGGATCAACCAGGATCTTTGCCTTCATATAAGGAATATCAAGTAAATAAGAGAAAAATAAATAATAATACAAGATTTATATGAAAAACTTTAAAACTGGAGAAAAACCACAGGGCGTCAAATATATTCCATATATGAAAAATTGTTATAATCATATAGAATTTCACACTCTAAGCCCGATTACAATCACAACAACACTCATTAGGCTTTACTGCACTCGACTAACCTTCTCTTTGATAATTCTCAAAGAGAACTCTCAAATGCTATGCCTAAAAATTTCTCCTTTGGTGTTATATAATATCACTTGAAATCGTAATGCAAAAATGGAGTAACCATATCTCACACGCGCGCATATACGGATAGTTGCGCTTACCTATAAATTTGACAAAGAATTTCATCCTTCACAACCACACACACACATACAGACAGTTCCGCTTATTTCTAAATTTGACAAAGAATTTCATCATACACACACACATACAGACAATTCCACTTATATATAAATTTGACAAAGAATCTCATCATTTGGATTGAAATAATCTTATGGACTGGATCTAATAATTCAACAAAACTAATTAAGAACTAGTTAAACCACCAGTGCATTGTGCAGGTAAAAAAATATTAAAATATAGTATTAGATAGTTACATAATAAATCTACAGTATTTACACTTCTGTAGAAAATATAAAAATAAAAGTATACATTACTTCAATCAAGAAAATCAATTGACTTAGTAATCATGAAATTCAAACTCGTTTAGAAGATAATCTACATTCTTATATCTAATCTCTCATACATACGCAATAAGTTTAAAAACAAATGTACAATATTATCAAATTTAAATTTGTCACCTCTACAATTATCAAATGTTCTGGTTGGATACGTCTCCCCATTACCTGACATGTACCCGTTTGAATCGAGTACGGGGCAAGACGGTTTAGGTCAAGTAGGTAAAAAATACTCGTACCCATTACATTTTCAAAAATCCTAAAAAATGTACGATTTAAAAAATAAAAAAATTTAAATAATATTAAACTCACCAATACGCAAGACGAAGATGGTGAATGAACGAATTGAGAGGGATTAGGGTTTGTTTTAGAATTGGCGTTTCAAATTTGATATTTTAATTTATAAGTGAAAAAAGTTTAATAAAAAGAAAATGAGCAAAGTGGTTAAAGGTTGAGTATAAAATTCCAATTGTCATAGGTTTAAATCCTCTCTAAGTCATTTCACTGTAAGATTTACAAAATAAAAAGAAAATCACAGAACAAAAGGTACCGAGACTTAGTTCATTTAACTAATATATATAAATAGATTGTAAACTATTCAAACTCTCTAAATTTAACTATTAATCATCCCTTATCATGCCTTCTCTCTCTCCTAATCATTGCTAGCCCAAGCTTCCCTGTCTCTCTCTCGCTGATAGGCAGAACAGAACCGCATAATCGGAACTTGGCGTCAATTCTTAAAATGCAATCTACTTATGTATAATACCAAAGTGAATTAGACCATTATTTACAAGTTGCAACCATATAGGCATTCCAACAAGGGAAAAAAAATATAATAATAAGTTGGCCAATAATTTGGGATTGGTTTCTTGACTGTATTCTATGATCTTGTTGCAATGCGTTTGTTTTTATATCGATATTAAAATAGATGAAGGTATCATTATCAAAATGTGAATAGTTTTTAGAGTCTTTAATTTGTTCAAGTTTGGGTAGCAAAATTTTTTTCCCCTTACTAGTGATTCCGCATTACAAACTATAGTAAAACTACCTCAAAAGTTCTAATATAATCATACTGAAATGTTGACATTTTACATAGGCGGTCCTAAAGAAGTGCAAACGGTGCGATCGCACAGGGCCTCAAAATTATAGGGGCCTCAAAGTTATTTTCTAAAAAAATAACTTAAATTTCTAATCATTATTGGGGCACTACTTTTTATAGGCATGTACAAAGTTATAGGGTCAAAAATTAGATTCGATTTTTTTTATTGTTGTTGTTATTATTATTAAAAGAAAAAAGCCCCACTTTAATTAGTTGTTAATTATCAAAGCTCAATTAAAGTTAAAATAAAAAAAAATCCTATACCACAAAGGTTAAAAAATAAAAAAGGCAAACAAATTATTACTTTCTACTTTCCAAAGATAAAGAAAAAGAAATTATAAATATCATATTGTTTTGAGTAATACTATTTATCTAGTCTCTAGTCTAGCTGGCAACGCTATATTGGAGGAATGGCTGGAGACATATAAATATATCAGAGAATTAATTTATTTAACGCTAATAAGGAAAAGACAACAAGATTAGAGAGCGGACTCCAGTCTAGATAAAAAGTATTATTCTATTGTTTTCATATCTAAAAGAGAAATGAGCAAAATTTAAATTCATTAAGTCAAATAGTGTTCGGTTACTAGTTCAATTAGTATCTTCATTTGATTGGTATTCTATTTCTATACTTCTATTTTACTGTTTTTTCCCATTTATTTTATGTAATTACTTTACTATTTTCAATTAAAATTCTTAACACTATAAAAGAATTTCTCCCAAAAAATCATAAAATTGAAAATGCATCCTAGAAAACAAGCATATGATCTAACAAAATAAAGAAAACGAGAAAAATTGAAAAAATGGTAGAATCTCAAAATGAGCACTTGTGTGATAAATATGTTGCTAAAGAAATCAAGAATCTAGAATAAATACTCGAGAGTAAAAATATTGGTGTTGAAGAAGAATCAAGAAAAGGGCACCATTTTATGTCGCCGAACAAGGCACCCACATTCTAAAGGCCGGCCCTAACTATTTATGATAATGCTGCTGTCAATATTTGTATAACAATTTAAGATAATTACCTTATAAACCTGAAGTAAATCATAATGCATTCTTGTTTATAGGATGGTTTGAGAAGAAGACAAGCGAGTGAGTTTGCCTATTGTGGAGGGAGAGAGTGAGACGTGGGATTAGATATGAATAAGGAATTATTAAGAGCAAAATTTAGAGAGTTTAAGTGGATTAAAAAAATCTTAATTGCTTTTGATGACTTAGAGCGAGCCCCTAGGATTATTTTCAATCTAAATGATAAAATTCTTTGTCATATTTATTTATTAAAATGATAGGTAAACGGAACTGTTCTGATGTGTGTATATATATATATATATTATTGGCCGTTGGCATGCTTCAAACTTGGTCAAAGTTTAAAATAAATTCCAAAATTGATCTCTCTACCCAGCTAATGGCAGTATAACCTGGATGATTCTAGCACATGCTTGCTAAAATCCAGACATGACCACTAATCAATCTACTTAATTATTTAATCAACTTGAATTGCCTTCAAATTTCTACCGCCTACAAGCTATATTCAAAGTAAAGTCAATTTTCTCTTTTATCTATTAAGCTAGTTAGGCCCATGCAAATTCTTGCTGAGCTCCCGTTGAGATATGCTGTGCGGCTCTCTGATTGGATGCGTTGTGGGTACTAATGGGCTGTGTGTGAAATTTACGCATTCTAAAATGGGCTGGGGTGTTTCACGGTTTAAGATGGGCTTGGGTTGGATTTAAAAAGGTTGGGGGGGTGGGGGCGGCAGATAAATACCCTAAAAACCATATGTGGTATCAAAAAAACCTTACTTATAGCAAAAATACCCTCAACCCTGCAGGAGTATCACACGTGTTGACAGTTACCGTGAATAAAATCCGGGGAAAACAAATAATTTAACAAAGAATAAATAACTTTTAAAAAAGGCATTAATTTCTCAGTAACCATAATATCAGTTATGGCAAAGACAAAAAAACCAGAATCAGAGAACACACCTTACAAATTTGATGTGCTCACTGATTTCAGAAACGACCCAGAACCAAAATTACAGTTCCAATTCCGACTTTCATATGCCCACCATCACAATTTACATAAAGCAGATCGATTTTTAAAAGGGAAGAGACATCTTCTGCAACGCTATATTAAGTTTGTGTTTCCTGTTTTCTCTGAAATATTTTTTCATAGTTTTTTAAGCATAGTTGAAGCAGTTAAGCTGGAAACTATAACAAATTTCGTTGAAATATGATGCTATTTTACACAGGCCTTTGTAGAAAATCGACAATGATTGGAGTAACAATCCTGTTCGACAACCATTGGACATAATCACATGAATATGTTGACGAAGATGGAATGGGAATTTTAGTTCCTCGAAAAGTGCACCTTCAAAGAGCTAAGCAAACTTATATGAGCTTCATTAGAGAATGATGGCCAAGAATGTGTTCTTCATATGAAGTATCGAATGGTCAAAAATGGTGTATACTTACGCATCAATGGAGAAATGTCATTCCAGTTCTATCACATCCTTTGTATCAATATCAGTACCAGCAAATAGGGGTCATAAATGGTTAATACACATTTCCTTACATCAGTGAGAGAGAGAGTGTGTGTGTGTGTGGCTGATCTCTCCTCTCCTCTCTATCACAGTTTCTGGATTCTTTATTCTTCTGGTATAATTAAACTATGGAGTTAGACAACGGTTCAGCGAAACCAATTATCCTTGGTTCTTTGCCCGCTGATATTTTGGTGGAAATATTTTGCAGATTACCCGATAAGCCCCTTCACAGGTTTAAGTGTACGTCGAAGAGTGTTGCTATTTGATTTCGCAGGTTTGTATTCCAAAGATAACAACATTGTTTTTCGCTGCACGTCCAAGGCCTGTTGTTGGCCTGTATTTTAGTTCATGTAAGCCCCATCTTGATCATGATCTTCCATGGTACTTAGAGAAGAGGCAACCGATATACTTACATTGTTTAGACAAGATTGGATGCCCATACAAAATGCTGAAGAGAGATTGTCAGGTCACTATGCCTCTTTGAAAGAAGAAGATTATGGCAGAGGTGGACGACTTTTTGGGTGGGGGAAAAGCATTACCTCTTTTGGCTTACCATTTACGTCTGATCCAGATAATTTACTCGACTGCTGTAATGGCTTGCTTTTATTTTTTGATGATACGCATCTCTTTTGGTATTATGTTTGTAACCCATTCACAAAACAGAGTGTGCCTATTCCAGCTCTACCAGAATCAACTCCTAATTCAGAACCTTCCTTTTATGCAGCCCTCGTCTTTGATCCATCTAAATCGCCTTACTACAAAATTGTGCGATTTGATTGGCTTATTCGACATATTTGGACTCACAATATCTACTGTGGACCTGAGAGTAGTAGAGCTACAAGCCGGAGATTGTTCTTGGATATATACCATTCCGCCAATAGAAGTTGGTCCAGACAATCGGTTAATCTTGATCCTTTTATACTTAAACAGTTATGGGTCCGTCATTCAATATATTTTAACGGGTCACTATTTCGGCTAGCTCATTCTGGGCACCTTTTAGAGTTTGATCTTGAGGAAATGAGTGAGGAAAGAAGTGTTTGTTTGAAGGAGCTCCCGCTAAGAGAAAGGATGCGCAACAATTTGATAGGATGCCATGGGGTATTAATGATAGATTGGACATATGTTCCTGTGATTTTTTGCATTTAATGATGATAAAACTCGTGCTGCCTTGGTATTAATCTTTTTGTTCCTGAACCTTACGTGTACAGCTAATGGTAAAATTAGTGGTAACTATAGAGTTTCTCTATACATGCCTGAGATTTGGTTGAAGCACAGATAGCCCTACTGTTGAGAGCCATATACCCTGCAAACACATTCCTAAATTGAAGGACAAGTCTTAAACGGTCTAAGGGATAACCAGAACCAATTGATAATTTTAAGGAACAAAAAATTGGGTAGTTCTTAAACTGAGTAAGCTGAGGCATTGGCCAGCAGAACAGGTGTGGAAGTTTGTAAGAAGCAGATAAAGAACAACTAAATCTTGTATTTTTATGAATGATGATAAAAGGATATGCCTTGAACAGTAATAGAATGGAATATACAGGGAAAGGTCCCATGTGTAATGTGCATTACTTGAAATTGTTTTTACAGCTCATGCAAAAAGGAGATAACAATTTTTCCTAATTTGTACCATGAGCAAGAAAACTAGCTAGGTAACCAAATGTCCACAGCTTCATACAATTTTCTATTTCATTTGATTAATTAAGCTAGGTAACCAAATTTTCCACAGCCATGCGTAATTTCCTATTAATTGATGGTTAAATTTCACATATGGTCCTCTACCTTTGCTCATTATATCATATCTGTTGGGTTCCCAGCATTTTTTTTTAACTCCATGAACTCTCAACCATTCATAAATTCACAAGCTCTAATCTCATAAAATTGACATTTATACCAACTACTCTTTTTTCTTTAATAACTTTTACTTTTTAAATAAAAGAAAAAATAATTAAAAAATAAAAGATAATAAAAAAGGAAAAAAGTAATTTCTTTCTACTCTACCTGCTTGGTTACCTGCCCACGTCCCAACTCAACATAAAAACAAATTTTGATAGTCATTTTTAGCAGTAAAAGAGGAGACTTATATTTTGCTATTTGGTCCTCCCATTGTTATAAACTAGAATTCTAACCCGTGCGTTGCACGGGATTTAAAAATAATCGTAACCGTAGTAATTCTAAAGAGACATATTTATCTAGTGTAAAAAAATGATATGTTTAGTTGTCAACCATATAGTGAATGATTGTGAACTTTTAAATTCACCACTTGTATATAAATAACCAATTCATGTTTGTCAATTAATAAAATCAGCTATTCATATCATATAAACATGTCTACTTAGAATTACTATAATAATAGATGTCAATGAATTTTTATACAAAAATTTAATAAATTATTAATACAGTCAATTGAGTCATATATTAGTATTATGAGACATAAATTTTTATAACCATTCTATTATATTTAAATTTTTTGTCGGTAATACTTTTTGCACGAGTTAATTTTTTTTAATACAATAGGCATAGGGGAGGGGAGGGGCATGTATATTCCAACCTAGGATTTCGTGTCAAAAATGTGAGAAACCTAACTAATGTAGTATTTGTTTAAACTAAACACTAATTAATTATGCATGTATAAATAAAAATTAATTGAGGTGATCCAGTAAAAATAAAATGTTTAAAAATTGTTTAACAACTATTACAATGCAACTGTATCAACATGTGGTCCATCTCAAATAAATAATCCAACTCCAAATACAGTAAGACTATATTTAAAATGACAAAATAAAATTTTTATTCCATAGGAAATTAATAAAAAGTTTCAATTTATATTAATTATAGAATCAGTAAATTAGAGTATTATAATGTTAAAAAATTAAATTTTATTTGTACTACAATAACCATATAAAAATTTCTTCAAATATCAATAAAAATTGAAACTTACAATAATATTACAGATTTTTAAAAATTTATTTATTTAGAGACGTACTATATGTGTGATGATTAGATATGAGTTAATAAAGGAAAAATTGAATATCATTTAACAAATTAGCGTAACAATTTCTTAAAAAAGAGAGAGAGAGAGAGAGAGAGAGAGAGAGAGAGAGAGAGAGAGAAAGATAAAAAAAATGCAAAAAAAAATAGAGAAATTAAATGTTATCACCAGAAATCTTATAGAAACAGAAATCTTATAGAGTTAGAAAAGAGCGGGAAAATCTACAATTCTCTTATTATATATATATATATTATAGGAAAAAGAAGAGTTTTCCAAAAAAAAATATTACAGGTATTTGTCATCTACAGTCAGGTTGGTGATAGGAATAGAACGGGTAGTTAGCTAGGTAGGTGGGGAAAATTTTATTTTCCTTATTACTTTTTGGTATTTTTACTATTTTTTAGAATTTTTTACTTTTATTTAAAAAATAAGTGCAAAAATGTCATAAAGAACTTTTTGAGTGAATTTATAAAAGATTGGGACCTACGGCACTCAAAGAAAAAGTTGAGGACACAATTGATAGAAAGTACAACAGTTGGGGAACGCAAATGAAATTAACCCTTAATTAGTTCATGACCTAGTTTTGAATAATTTAGAAAATTATGCCTCGTAGCATCACTGACATCTGTCTTGTATAAAAGTTTCATATTATAATCAAATATATACAGTGTTCAAAGTTGAACGGTTTGTGTGTTTTTATAAAGGTCAAAAGAAAAAAAGATTTTTTACACCTAGTGTATCTAACCTTTCACGTTTTTACATATTACTTTTCTAATTTTTATTTTTCCTTATGTACGTCTCCAACTTTTAAAAAATCCCCAATTTCGTTACTCGTGACGAAAACCGTCATATTTATATGTTAAGGTCAAGGGCATCTTTAGTAACATATAAAAAATTAATATTTTAATTTAAAAAATTAAAAAGAAAAAAGGGGGATAACCCTTTCATTGGCTGTCGGAAATGGCAGTAAGCACAAGGGAAGACTCCCCCTCTCCCTCGGGAAATGACAGCAAAGGGAGTGGGAGTCTCACCCCATACAGTCGGAAAAGGTAACAAGAAATGGCAGCAAGAGGGTGGGAGTCTTTCCCTTGTGCTTGTTACGGGACGGCAGCAAGCACAACTACCATTTTCGACAGCTTTGGGGAGAGGGGAGAGTCTTCCCCTTGTGCTTACTGTGGGATGGCAGCAAGCACAACAGCTATTTCCAGCAGCTAGCACAACTGCCATTTCCGGCAGCTTTGAGAGGACTCCCTCCTTCCCATTTTTTTAAAATTAAAATAGTAATTTTTTGTATGTTACTGAAAATGACCCTGACCTTAATAGGTGAATTTGATGGTTTTTGTTATCAGGGAAGAAATTGCGGATTTTTTTAAAGGTTGAGAACGTACAGAAGGAAAAATAAATGTTGGAGATGTAATACTTAAAAACGTGAAAGGTTGGAGACATTAGGTGTAAAAAACCCGAAAAAAAAAAGAAAGAAAGAAATGTGTCAATCTAAGGAGATGTTTGATTCTCTTTACGAAAACACATTATAATCTTACCTACTACTGATTTGATAACTGATTTGACAACTGCTCATTTATAACAAAAAATTTTAAACTTTTATTAAATCTACACTACTCATTTCATCTCATTATAATTTCATATTATAATTCAATTTGAATAAATAGATTCAAATAATAACTAAAATTTTCAAAAGTCAAAATTGAATGTAAAATTTGATAATATTGAATCTTTCATTAATCTCTAAAACTTTTGACACTCCAATATGTAAATACTTGAACAAGCATTTTCCGTAAGCAGATTTTGACCATATATCAAGGCTCTTGTGAGTTTCCATTGGTTATACGTATGGGTTTTATTTTTGGTTTACAATTTTTTTTAAACTAAATTCGATGGTTTGCTTTAAGAATAAATAAAAAATTGCTTGAACCGGATTGCGATTACCCCTAATTTTAACTACAGCTTAAAAGGAAGGTAGCATATCTTTACGGACAAAAATAGAATACAAATCTATTTTTATGAGGAGGGAGTATAATTTTTTTCATATATTAATTAATAATTATATAAAAAACAACTCGTATATATGCAAAAAGTAACGTCAAGTCATTAAGGGTAAATAAAGAATAATACTATTTATCTAGTCTCCAATTTAATTAGCATTTTTTCATTAAATAAACGATGAGTTGATGTCTCCATGTACTTATAATATCCACTCATCCTTCAATATAAAAATACTAAATAGATTACAGACTGATATTCAGTTTAAATAAATAACAATACTCAAAAATAAATAGCCCAAATACAAATTTACTTCATGTGACCAATGGTCTCAAACTAGTGGGTAGAAAAATTTTAGCATTAACAAATGGAAGACATTTCTCTTTTCAGTAATGTCACGCTGGAAATATCACATCGAACAGAATTGTTATGTTGAAATAAAGGCCAAATGACAGGGGTTGCCACCAAAAAAAATTAAGGAAAAAGGGAAGGGAGCGACGTTGAAATTGCGCTGCGTTGCTATTTATTTTAGATGAAAATCTTCAAGTATCTCTCAGAGGTGCTGTTACAATACCTCTTATTTCATGTGATATGTATTAATACACACAACATGTATTTTAAATCCATATGACTTGTAATAATACATGCCACATGGAGTAGGAGGTGTTGTAACAGTAATTCTGAGAAGTACTTGAACATTACAGTTATTTTAGAAGAAGGCAAAATTTCTTAAAAAATACTACCTCCGTCCTAAAAAGATGGTTCTATTTCTTATTTCACATGAATTAAGAAAAGTTCATTTAATAGTATTGAAAAGGTAAATTCTAACCTCACTTCTCTATTATACACTTTTATTTATTAATTATTACACTTTAATAATTCTATTTTTATGATAACTGTGTGCATTAAATAAGGGCATATAAGAGAACTAATATTCAACTATCTTTTAAACAAGAAACTGGACTATATTTTAGAACGGACGAAAAAAGAAAGATAGATCATCTTTTTGGAACGGAGGTAGTACCTTTGGAACCTACAACTTTATTTTGGTACTCTAAGAGCAAGATTAATGTAGAAAAAAAACTCAGAGGAAAAAATCTATTTCTAAATAATACTATCTCTGTCCTAAAAAGATGGTCTATCTTTTCTCTTTTATCCATCTTAAAATATGGTCCAGTTTCTTTTTTAAAAAATAGTTGAAATATGAGTTCTCTTATATACCTTCATTTAATGTACATAGTTATTCAAAAAATAAAATTATTAAAGTGAAATAATTAATAAATGAAATGGCATATTAGGTAAATGATATTAAACTTTACTTTTTTAATACTATTAAATGAACTTTTCTTAATCTGTGTGTAAAATTGACATGGACTATCTTTTTAGAACAGATATAGTATATAAGTGGAAAAACTGGGATGAAAATATAGTATATGTATAGTTGAGTGTTGAATTGCTTTACATCTCAGCCACTAAATTCATCCTTTATTTTTCAATGAAAGCTGCTTAATTTTTGGCCTTGCCTAACACATCTTTTCAATTCGTTCCACCAATAGCATTTTTTTTCAATAGCTTGCATGAACATTTATTTCTCAGTAGCAGGCACCAACGTTAATTAATATTGATTTGGCTCTTTTTTGCCTTTTTGGCTACACAACATTTTGCATTTTCCGTAACGTATCATTTTACCAATCTCACACAAATGATATTATTTTTCACATTTTTTTAGTTTTTTATTTCCTATTTAGCAATATATTTTATTAAAACATTTAAATTGGACACATGATATTATTTCATTAGCTTAAATATGTTTGTGGGCTAGCCTCAATGGGGGAACCCACCCCTCCAACAAAAAAAAAAAAAGCATTTTCCCCTAAATTGCCTATATTATTTGAGTTTGTAGAGGGGAAAACTTTCACCACATTAATCTTGCTCTAACGCACCTTGTCACAATCTTTGGGCTCAAGAGTTTAACAATCCTTGAGGCCATATGTAGAGCAAGGATCAGGTGAACTTACATGTCAAAAGAGATGAGATGTTGCAAGCTGAGTCAGCTGACGGCATGCTAAGGATCGATTTCTTTATTTTAAAAATAGGAATAACTTATGCCAAATTGCTAACATGGGTTAGAATGCACTTCAAAATTGTGAAATTAAACTGTTTGTTGAAGGTATGTTGTCTATATTTAATTTTGGTCAGATAAACTTTGACTAGTATATCATGCAGGGCTGGCCTTATGAAATTGGGTGCCCTGTGCGATGATACAAAATGGTGCACCTTTCAATTAAATAATAAACAAAGTAGATAAAAAATAAATCTTACTCTAATAATAGTATTTCACATTAAAAAAGATCGTTTTTATTATCATGCTCCATTTTTTTATTAACTTGTCAGTGGTATGGTATGATTATATTTTTTTTTGACCTTTTGATGGTTAACGGCTAATTTAAGTTCCAAAGGTAAGCCTTATTTAATTTTTTAAAATAATAAAATTAATTCTAAATATTAATAGAATAATTTTCGTTAAACTTTTTTAAAAATTGGTATCACAATAATACAACTTTTGAGAGGTGTAAGTACATTCATAAGGTGTGTATAAAAATTGTACACTTTTGTGTACAAATAGTACTTCTCCTAGTGAAGTTGAAATATTTTAACGGCAGGTTCCACCGCAAGAATTTATTTTAAAATAAGATTAACGGTGGAGTATTTATGTTTCACTCTCTCTTTAATTACACCACAATCGCATTACATCAAAGATCTCTAACCTTTATTCTTTATAATTTTTATATCCTTAATAATTTTCATTACAATATTTTCTTAAACTTATGTTAATGTTAGTATGTTATGTTCAATGTTGATCTCTATTCACCAAATTTTGATTGTCGTGTCACGCCCCTGCCATTTTATCCCATATTATTGAAGTTTAATAAATTTTATAGCGGAAGCTTTCATATAAATAGTGAGGATGTGATATACAAAACAAAAAAATTATTTTTTGTCGTACATATGACATGTTACAAAGATATATGTCAATAGAGATGTGAGTCAAAGTGTATTCTCATAACTCCAAAGATCGGTTCCCTCTACATGCAAAATTCTACTTCCTTCCGCGGACACGCTCCAACTCCCGACTTGCTTGGCCAATAATTAGCATTCAATAATCTACGTGATTAGAGGAAATAAGAGTGAGTGTAAAGTACTCAGTGATTAACATAATAAGTTGATTCATCTTTCGTTTAAGAAACTTCTTTTCATTAACAAGTTCAAGAAATCATGAAATTGCACAAAGCTTTTATAGATACATAAGAGTGTCCCATCACTAGTTAAACTACTACCAATGGTGCGCAAAATATTTATATCAATTCATTTAAGTGGATCTACAATCAAATTCCGGTTAACCCCTAATGGAATTTCCACATAGACCACAAAGAAACCACAAAGACAAGTCACCATGCTATTCATTATTCACATTGGTATCATTATGCGGCTCCTACTATGGGAAATACCACATAAGAAAGCAAAACGGGTATATCTTTGACTAGTTATTCAAATGCAAGAAATCGATATATTTTTACATAACAACGCATTAAAATCCATTTTCATCTTATAGAAACTTCAAGAATGAAAAAGAGAATCAAAACATTAGTTACTGACATCTTGATTATCCAAAGATTCTTTTAAGTAAAGTTTTCAAATATCTAAATATATTCCCTAAAGAAATTGATTTATTAGATAGTTTTGAATAGGTTTCTTACTTTGTATTGGGGTATAAAAGAGGAAAAAAGAGTTTAGGGGAGAGAGATGGGCGACGAGAGATGGAGGTTGCTCGTGGAAGGCTTGAGGAACTCTTTACCTTAGCTTCCTATTTATGATAGTTCGAGTTTAGTTGTTTTTAATATATCCTTGAATTCGGTCAATTAAAATGAGGTGCATGGCACGTTTGGTGCCATATATTTGAAGTAATGACGTGGCTAATCCCTGGTCATCCGTTTATTACTCAAGGAGTATTTATGTCTTGTGTTGTCTTGTAATTAATTCACTGTACTTTGATTCACTTTACTCGGGTCCTTTCACTATTTAAGTTATTAACATAAGTCTAACTCTTAACTCCAATAACTAATTTTTTCATAAAACATATTGATCCAAAATTAAAATTTTTCCAGGATGTTACATGTTGGTTTTGAAATAATAAGATAAAATGTCAAGTTATTTTAATAGACATTATTTTTTAATTACTTTTTAAAATTCATATACAAGATTTTTATAAAGAAATTTTTGAAATAAAATTATGATTCAATATAAGATGTGAAAAAAGGTTACAAATAAAAATATGAAGAAAAAAATTTCAATGACGTAAATAAATCCAATGTAATTATTATTTTATTTTTTATTAACATCAGTATAGTGGTTGCTAATTTGAAAATCGAGTTACCATTTAAAAATCAATTTTATCTAACAACTAATTTAAATTTCAAATTTTAGATACATAGCAACACACCATTAAGCTATATAATTATTGCGATGTTAATTTTCACATCATTTTAATCATTAACACCACATTATTGGGTTTGTTGCAAGAAATAATCCTAAATTAAAAAAGAAAGAAGAGGAGTCTTCGGAGGAAAAAGAATTCAAATCATAGAAGGAATTGTCTTGTCTTCTACGTCATTCCTCTTCTTTTATTCAAAAGTGATACAAGTGAGTTGAAGGAAAAATTGGTGAGCCTTGCACCATAAAAAGTTTTTTTGTAAATCTTTATGGTTTGTTCAAATGGTAGAAAATTAGGTGTAATAAAGCTTGAGATGATTTTCGGATGTGACGTGTGCTCTTCCGATCTAGAGAGTCTTGTGAAGAAAAATAGCAGCTTAGTATCTTAGGATTTCTTTAATTCTTTGCAGGTTGGGCAAAGAGTAAAAATTGGTAGATGCAGTAAAACTTATTATATTTTTTTCTTATAATATTTGGGAGATTGTTTTAGCGAGTGAAAATTCTGTATGATTATAAGCGACTTTAATCATACAGTGGAGAGCTTTGACAATCTGTAAATTTGTCTTTGTTATTTTATTTTTCTTGTCTCAATTAAATTTCTTAAACAATGGTCTTGCAGCTGTAATTGGAAAATTTACCTTAATTCCCAACACCACATGATATGCTTAAAATCACAACACCTGTATAAAAGTTGAATTTCAAATCTATTTATAAACTCCACTATTTTTAAATGGCTGTCAAAAAGTGTGTGTATTAGTCATGGTTCAACGTTAGTCTGGCTATTGCCTTTCTTCATCCCTTAGCAAGAACTCCCAGATATGGACAAATCTGCTTTTAAAATGGTGGAAGTGTTTTGTGAAAGTTGAAAATTCTTAGTAAAATTAAGATCTATGCCGGGCGAATAATGGTTAATATTTTGCCTACCATGTTGAATTTATTTAAAACGAATATTTCTTCCTCTCCCTTATGTCGACGTTGTAGTTTAGATGTTGAATCAGCTATGCATGCCCTGTTTTATAGTGAGATGGTTTGTGAGATGTGGGAAAAAAGTTGTTTTTCCAATTTCATCCAAGGGAAAAAAGAGCATTCAGCAGGTCATATTTTTTTAGAGTCGTGGAAGGCCTTGGATTTATCAGCATTGGACCTATTTTGTGTTCTCTCCTGGACATGTCGAGCAGCCAGAAATTTAGCTTTATTTGGGGATTTTCAGTCAACAAGCGAACAACTCTTATATAGTGTAGCGGGATTGCCTGAAGATTTTAGAAAAGCAAATCATGTTTGGGTTGTCGGCGACGGCTCTGAGGTTCTTCGCCCCGATCTCATTGAGGCAAGTGGACACCACCTAGGGCAAGTACTCTTGAGATGAATGTAGATGCAACCATAAAAGTAGGTGTTCAACATTTTGCAATCGGAGTGGTAGTGCTTAATGATGAATGTGGCTTTGTTTTGGCACGTTCATGTGTTCTCCAAGGTACTCTAGACCCTTTTTTCGTGAATGCATGACAATTTTAATTGGAACACAAACTGCTGTCGAGGAAGGTATCCAACTGTCGGTATTGAATATGATTGTAAGGTGACAGTGGAAGCTGTTCGACAACCAAGACATAGAAGTGAAGAAGGGGCAATTATCCATCGTATTCTTAGCCTTAAAGAAGAGTTTTCACTCTCTAGATGTGAGTTTGTTCGAAGGGAAACAAATAGTGTTGCACATAAGGTAGCAAAATTTGGCTTCTCAAATTGTGTTTCCTATATTTGGAGAAATGTAACCCCTGAGTTCCTTGTACAATCTTTTTTGAGTGAAATAAAGTAAAATGGTTTTGTTTATTTTCAAAAAAAAAAAAAAAGGAGTGATGGTTCATCATCTTTTGTGCAAACGTATAGCATTGCAAGAATTGAAAAATAATCTAAAACAATCAGATTTTATGATGAAAATGGAGACTGCTGGAGTCCACCTAACGAGTTTCATTGGCACCAAGTCCATCTTTAAAAACAGCAAAGTTGTAGGACTGCTAATACAAAAATAAATGAGAAGCCAAAGCAAAGACACGTAGTTAAAACAAATATATCTCCTTTAATTCTTCATACAGATTAAGAAAAGTATTTAATTTTTCACACAGATTAAGAAAAGTATTTAATGTATTTGGAAAAGTAAATTTCACCTACATTCTTTCGACTATACTCTTATTTATTGTTTGAATATTATAGGGGGATTGTAGAGGAAAAGAATCAAACATTTGATCAAGTGTGTAAGGAACCAACAACGGTGCCATTAAATTAGTATACCCTTATTTATTCATCAATACTATTATGAGTACTTATATTTGCATCGTATTTTTTGTTTGTTGCACCAAAAGTTCTTAAAGTTTAACTACTATTATAACTATATTCTTAACTTTTTTTCTTCATTCGATTATTTTCTTTAAACTTCTATTATTAATAAATTTTGCCTATTCCGGTAGCTCTCATAAAAGAATTTTTTTATCTTGTCATTAAAAAAAGTACTAACCATAAACAATTTTATATAAGTAAATAACGGCAAATTTATTTTCAAATATTTTTTATAGGAATTTTTTCATAAAATTAAATCATGCTAATTATATAACACTTGGATATAAGTCATATATATATATATAAACCAAATTTATGTTATTATTAAAAAATCAATATAAAATTGCAATAAAAAGGTCTAGGGCAAAATTATAATTTTAAATAACGGTGACAACCTTTTAGTGCAATTAAGAGCATAGTGGAAGCATTAGTAAATGTGCTAAAATGATATATTTAGCTTCAAGTTAAAATTGTTGTTAAAATTAACGATGATTTTAATAACAATAGTGGGATTCTCTCACTTAATCTTCATTTAATTTATATTTGGGGAAATAAACTATAAAGGTTGACCAATAATCTTTATTTGTAATTAAATTTAACACCTTCAATGTATTAATTTTAACATGTCCAATGTATTAGTAATTGATAGTTAAATTTAAAATATTGACATGTCATTTAAAAATAACTTAAAGTCTATTTTTTTGCTTATATGACAAGTTAAATTTAACAATTCTATTGTCGATGTTCTAAAATATGGTGCATCAAACAATTTTTGTAATGTGAAAATAGATAACCTATTATTTTTTTCAGCAATAATTAACCTATTATTAGAAAAATGGCTATAGCCTATTGGTGTTTGATTTATGGGGTTTTTCTATCGGTCTAGCTGTAGAAACAGATCGAGCTCTGAGTTTAGAGCTTGACCACTAATTACATGGGGGCCACGTCATATGACACATATGACGTGGCCCTTTGTAATTGGTAGTCGGGCTCCAAACTCAGAGCCCGATCTATTTCTATAGAAAATCTATGTTTCTATGTCATAAATGATCTCCTCCCAGACGTCTGACGAGATATCCCGCCAGAGGCTGATGTGGACATCATTTATTGGCCTTCCCAATCCAGATGGTCCCACTTGCATGTGGGGAGCCAATAAAAGTCCCCCACATCAGCCATATCCAGCCAAACGGCTGGGAGTAGATCATTTATGATTTCTATGTTGTTTGTAATATCTTATATAAGGTTTTGTATTTTTTATTAGGAATATAATGTGCACATACGGCACATAGACACTATACGCATAGACCTTTTTATTGCTATTGATTTGTTTGCATCGTATATTAATAGAATATATATTTATGCGCATTTATATACTACATGCATATAATATATTGTTCGACTCATATTTTGTGTTTTATGATCTATTATTTGAGTATAAATCTCTTATATTTTATGGTTAACTTTAATTATAGTGATAAAGAATTTAAATATGATAATATTTTACATTTATCATTGGACTAACATTTTCAAATGTATTAAATGATGGTATAGATTTTTCTCATTATTACATATGTATGAGAGATTAGATGTAAGAATGTAGATTGTCTCCTCAATGATTTTGAATTTTACGATTACTAAGTCTATTGATCTTATTGATTCGATTAATATATATGTGTTTTCATATTTTCTATGGAGGTGTAAATATTACAGATTTATTATACAACTATCTAATAATACATTTTAATACTATCTCCGTCTGAAAAAGATGGTTCATGTCAATTTTACACACTAATTAAGAAAAATTAATTTAATAGTATTGGAAAAGTAAAGTTTAATTTCATTTACCGATTATGTCCTTTCATTTATTAATTATTTCACTTTAATAATTTTATTTTTTTTAATAACTATGAGCATTAAATGTATGAATACAAGAGAACTCATAATTCAACTACTTCTTAAAATGGAAACTGGACTATATTTTATGATAGATGAAAGAGGAAAGATAGACTATCTTTTTGAGACAAAAGTAGTACGTTTTTCTACCCACATAATGCTCATATGTTTAACTAGTATATATTTATGCGTATTTATATTACTGCAATGGAGTTTGTAGCTGTATTTAAAAAAAAGTTTATTATTATTATTATTAAAAAATTAAACTTAACTCACTAATTTTCCTGCAATACCCATATTTACGCATTTAACAAACGGGGAAAGTGAAATAATCCACAACAAATGAAAAACGAAAAGGCATTTTTGCGGGATGAACGGAATAAAAAGGTCACACACACATATATATGAAAATCTTCAAACAACTCTCGAAACTGCTCCTACCCATATGATATGCATTAATACACGTGATCACGTGTATTTTAAATACACAAGATCGGAAGAGACATGAGGCAGTCACATGGGGTAGAAGGCACGTCACCTCCAGGAAGTGCTACCGTATATATATACACACACATGCATAATTTCAACTGCCAGATCTCCATTTTTGCTTTTCTTAGCATCCTCCTCTCCTCGCTGGCGGACGAACGCGCTGAGATTTAAGCGCCAAAGGTAAGCAATTCCCAGATCCATCTCAGAATCTTCAATTTTAATCTATTATCAGACTACAGCTTCTTCCGATTTAAATGTTTATCATAGGTCATAATTCACTAGATGGAACCACTCTGATCGTACTCGCATAATGTCGATCTTGTTAATTTGTAGTAACTGTTTTATACGTAATTACGATTAGTGTTAGCCTAACAATGTCCACTGCAGAAAGGCTATATATGTCTGTTTATGC
>CAVNYN010210387.1:0-12858 GCA_963692815.1 Nyctanthes arbor-tristis | reverse complement strand
CAGTTGTCGAGAAGAGAATGCCGCCCAAGGAACTCACCATAGCTCAAAAGGTTGTAGCTCGAAAGGCTAATTCCAGGAAGGAACGATCGGCCCCTTCTCAGCCTTCAGGAAAGAGACAGGGTGAGGAGTGCCGATCTGGAGAAGATAAGCAACATCGACGGATATCTCTAGCCCGTTGTCCTGAGGTCTGCGCGAGATCTGAGGGTACTGAGCTGCTCAGGTCAAGCTAAGAACTGCCTCCTGCTCATCTCTGGAATCAGTTGGACGCTACAACTTCACCCTTTGAGCCGAACTGGCTGGGGAATCATCCCATGAGGTCACAAGTAGCAAAGAAAATGAAGGGGCAGTTCCTAGAGAGATCGGAAGAGTACTACAAGACATCATCCCCCACGCCTTCAACCACAAGAACCTTCCTCGCTCCGTTAAATGGGCCATGGAGGTGCTAGCTCGGGCTTGGAACGTACGAGCAGAGTCCATGTCTAACAAAATGACCATGGAGGATACTGTGGCTTCTTCAATAGCGTATATGGTCCGGGCCTTGAACTACCAACAGAAGGCCCTTGTGATTGCTAGGGATAGGAAGGAGAAAGTGGATATTTTGAAGGAGAAGCTGGCCCGTTCTGATTCCAATATGAGGGCTAAGGTCGCCAAGAGCCAAAAGGCGTAAAGTGAGGTAAAGAGACTAATGGCTAAGTCTCTTGAGATGGAAAAACTCGCGATGGCTGAGAAGTCAGCTCAGGAGGATTTGGAGAAGTGCCATGTGGCTGAGCTGGAGAAGAAGGTTGACGAGCTCAGACTCGCAACCAAGGTCTCAGCTGTTGAGGAGTACAAGGCCTCTGATGATTATAACACCGACCTCAACCTCACATACATAGTCGTGTATAGTGAGATCATTGGGAGCCTTGTTGCTCATAAACCTGGCAATCCCGTAGAGTTCTTGTGCAAGGAGCTCGAGACCTACAAAGAGACGCAAGGGTTGTCTGATGCTCCTGTTGAGGAAGGACAATGCGCAGCTGAGGAGAGCGGAGCTCCTCCAATAGAGAATCAAAAGCCCTGACTCCGACTTCAACTTTTTGCAGTTATAAAATTTTTGTTTCTTTTGTCTCTTTTTTTTATGCTGATTAACAGACTTTTGTACGCATCTAATATCGATGTCGTTTGTTTAATGAAATGACTTAAGCACCGTTCTACTTTACTTGTGCGTATAGAAATATTGATCGTAGCCATCCTTGTGTTTAGTATCGTGTTTTCGTATCTGGCATAAGCTCGGTTGATTATATAGCATCAACGCTTTGTTTGCAAAAAGAACGAATCTTCTTCTTGTTTCATTGCCTTTTCATATTACAAGTATGAGAGCTCAGCCTATATGCACATAACTTGTAGCTGACCTCAAGCGAAATTTACAATGCGACAAAAAATTGACCCCATAAGGTTTGAGACAAAAAGGGTTCTTCACTCCGATCTCTGAAATACTTCTTGAGGTGCTTGGCATTCCACGGGTGCGGTAAAGGACCGCCATCCAGGGTCTCGAGCTTGTAGGCCGCATTTGCCAACACACCTGAAATCACATAAGGTCCTTCCCAGGTTAGGGCTAACATCCCTATAGCCATGTCCTTGGTGTTCTGGAATACCCTCCTCAGGACTAAATCCCCGATATCAAACACTCAAATTTTCACCTTGTAGTTATAATATCGGGCACTTCTCTGTTTATAGGCAGCGTTTCTTATGGCAGCAAGCTCTCTCTTTTCCTCTAAGATATCGAGATCGGTATGAATAAGTGTGGGATTGATCTCTTGTTCAAAGTGTTTAACTCTAAAGGTGGGGAATTCCATTTCAACGGGGATCACAGCTTCCGTTCCATAGGTGAGGCTAAATGGGGTTTCCCCCGTGGAGGACCTGGCTATAGTGCGGTAAGACCACAATACGGCTAGTAACTCTTCTGCTCGTCGACCTTTTAAGCCTTCCAACCTTGTCTTGAGGGTGTGCTAGATGACCTTGTTTACCGCTTCTACTTGTTCGTTTGATTGGAGGTGGTTAGGTGTGGAGAAGTGCTTTCGGATTCTATGCATTTCGCAGAAGTCTCAAAACTGTTCATTGTCGAACTGTCTTCCATTATCAGTAACTATGGAATGTGGTATCCCGAAGCGGCATATGAGGGACTTCCACACAAAATTAATTGTCTTTTGCTCCGTGACTTTGGCCAGGGGTTCTGCTTCTGCCCACTTCGTAAAATAATCAACGGCAACAATGGCAAATCGAACTCCACCTTTCACCATCGATAGTGGGCCGATTAGATCTATTCCCCATTTGGCGAAGGGCCACGAGATCGGAAGAGCACACGTCGAACTCCAGTCACCTGAGATCAGCGGGAAGATCGTGCACATTTTTGACAACTGTCACAAATTTGGGAAAATTCAATCGCGTCCTTTTTCAAAGTAGGCCAATAATATCCTTATCTGATCAGTTTATACGTGAGAGCTTGCCCCCTAGTGTGGTTTCCACATGCCCCCTGGCGTACTTCTTCCAACGCATGTTGTGCTTCTTCTGGATTCTAGCACTTCAATAGTGGGGTCGAAAAACCTAGCTTATATAACTGTCCTTGCACTATAGTGAAGCGAGCTGACCTGATTCTTGTCTTACGGGCCTTGATATGATCCGGGGGTAGGGTGCCCCCTCGAGGTACTGGATTATTGGGGTCATCCAGTTGCTCGAGGACGGTATTATAGGACTAATTAACCCATTCTGGGATGACAACGAGCTCAACCGGGCTATAGACACACATTTCAATGCGTCTGCTCCTTCGCTGGTTGCCAACCTGCCAGGGCGTCTGCTTAGGAGCTTTTACCACGTGATATTCTTGTCACCAAAGCCTGGTAGAATTTTTCCAATTCAGCAAGGGTCAACTTGTGATAAGGTACTAATGAATCTTCCTTGACTTCAAAGATTCTCTGTCTTGATTTACCACAAGCTGGGAGTCACTCATGGCTTCAACAAACCTGACTCCCATAGCTCGGACCAACAAACCTGACTCCCATAGCTCGGACCATTTCTAGTCCCGCGATCAACGCCTCATATTCATCCTCATTATTAGTGGCGTGAAAGTCAAACTGTAAGGCCTGACAATAATATTAAAGATCAGGGCTGATGATAACGATTCCAGCCCCTGCTCGGTTTTCTATTGATGAGTCGTCTACGCATAATCTCCAAGGTCAGTCGTTCGTACTCTCTTCTTGTATGGGGGGAGTGAATTCGGCCACAAAGTCAGCTAGAGCTTCCCCCTTGATAGCTTGGCGAGGACAATACTGTAGGTCGTACTGTCCCAATTTGACCGCCTACTTCATTAGCTTGCCGGACAGCTCCGGCCGATAGAGTACTTGCTTCAGTGGGTAGTTGGTCATTACTCTCACTGGGTGCTCTAGGAAATAAGGCCTGAGCTTTCTGGAGGCCATGATGAGCGAGAAAGCCAACTTTTCCATGGACGAGTATCAGAGTTCGGCATTGTGGAGAGCTTGACTCATATAGTATACAGGGTGTTATACGTCGGACTCTGATCTTATGAGGACGGCGCTTATTGCTGTTGGAGAAACCACTAGGTATAAGCACAGAGTCTCCTCGGGAGTTGGTTTTGATAATAGAGGTGGGGAGGCCAAAAGTTTCTTTATTTCCTGGAACGCATTTTCGAACTCAAATGTCCATTCAAACTTGTTGGCCTTTTTGATGACTTCAAAGAAGGTTCGGCACTTGTTGGTAGCTTGTGAAACAAATCTGTTTAGCGCAGCCAACTTGCCGGTCAAACTTTGGACCTGCTTTACAGTAGTTGAGGACTTCATATGGAGGAGAACTTGTATTTTATCGGGGTTGGCCTCAATTCCCCGTTGGCTTACCATATACCCCAAAAATTTGCTAGAGGAAACACCAAAGGAGCACTTTTTTGGGTTCAATTTCATCTAGTACGCTCTAAGCACATTAAACGCTTCTTCTTAATGGGCGAGGTGGTCTAAGGCTCTACTACTTTTCACCAGCATGTCATTCACATAAACTTCCATCATTTTCCCAATCAAGTGATGGAACATCTTGTTAACCAGACGTTGATTTGTGGCGCTGGCATTTTTCAACCCGAACGACATCATTTTGTAACAATATAATCCTCTATCTATGAAAAAAAAGGTTAGTTCTTCATCTTCGGGAGCCACGTGTATTTGATTATACCTTGAACACGCATCCATGAATGTCATTAGCTCATGCCCAGCTGTGGCATCCACAATTTGATCGATATGGGGGAGGGGAAAGCTATCCTTATGGCACGACTTGTTAAGGTCGGTGAAGTCAATGCAGAGTCTCCAAGACCCATTTGTTTTAAGCACCAGTACTGGGTTTGCCACCCATTGGGGGTACAATGCCTCTCTTATGAACCCATTACTCAACAGCTTCGTGACCTCCCTTGCTAAAGCCTCCGACCTCTCAGGTCCCGACCTGACCTTCGTCGCTTTCGCACAATAGACTTAGCACAAGGGTTAACATTAAGATGATGGCATGAGGTGACCAGGTCAATGCCTTCCATATCTGAATGGATCCAAGCGAATACATCTAGATTCGCTCTCAAAAAGTTTATCACTTCTCCCCTTACTGGTTCTCCCAGGTGTGGCCTACTTGGATCTCCATATCAGGTCGGCCATTTAATATGCTAACATTCTCAAAATCTCCTTTGAAGCTGGGGGTTTTCCTCTTGCTGCCGACACGAGGGTCTATGTCCAATGGCTGTCTGCAGTTAGATTGACGGGGGTTTAAAGTGTTGACCTGTGCAAGTCAGATCCCATGATCACATTCCTTAGCAATTCGCTGATCTCCGTTGATGGTCGCGGGTCCAAATGGTGTCAGGAACTTAAGGCAGAGGTGGTAAATTGAGACGGCGGCCTTCGTCTCTTAGAGGATAGGTCTTCCCAATATTGCATTGTGATTTGATGGGATGTTTACCACCATGAAAATAGTTTGAAAACGCCTTATTCTGGAGAAGACTCCCATCTCCACAATTAACGGAATCTGTCCCAATGGATAGATTGAATTTCCCGTGAAGCCCTAAATGTTGTTAGTTGGTGGCGACAGCTGACTTAACCGACCTCCCATCAGTGTGAACGCATCGAGGTATAGTACGTTGGCGAAATTCCCAGTATCGACCAACACTCGATGGATTTCAAATCCCTCGATATTCAACGATATGACTAGGGAATCATCATGGGGTGGCAATAAGCATAAGGCTGGGCATCAGATCCAGAAACCCAAAGAACCGACCCTACCGACCCATTTCGGGTAGGATCGGGTCGGGTTAAGCGACTGACCGGGTCGGCCGCGGGTGGGGGAAGGGGTAACCCGACTCTGGTTGAGTCGGGTGCCGGGTTGACTCGGTGTAACCTGGGTGAACCCGGTGAACCCGACCCGGCAGCCCGAGTCGGGTTAACCCGATTTATTTAAATTTTTTTTTAATAAAATTGTGGTTTCCATTTTCCAATTTGAAAATTTTAACTTTTCATTTGATAATTTAACTAAAAGACTAACATTAGCTAATATATACATTTTCACTAGCATAACCCATGAACCCTAAATCCTAATCCCCAAAATCCAAATTCAATTCCTCCAACTCCGTCCACCGCTCGTCTCTCCGATCTGCCGCCGCCGCTGCCGCATCTCTGCCATTTGCCGACACCTCCCTCGTCTCTCCTGCTGCTTCATTGGTTTGCTTTTGTGAAACCCTCTATGAGAAAGAGAAAGAGAAAGAGATGGAAAATGGTATCAGTGAGGAATAAAGCAAAGAAAAGCATCAGTGAAAAAGAGATGGAAAATGGCAGCAACTTACCCTAGCAGTGGAATCTTTTGGTTTCTCATTCGTTCCATGCCGCGCCGCCGTTGCCATCCTCCATGCCACTGCGTCCGGCCGTACCACGCATCCCGCCGGCGATACCGCCTCCTTTTTCGTTGATATAATCTCCTCTTGTCTTTAAATCTAGGCTTCAACCATTCAATTCAATGAAAACACAAAGTTGATTCCATATTCACGTTAGTTAGGGTTAAAGAAAATTGTAAATGGGCTTGTATTATTTCTTCCAGCAAATGAGCTATGTCTATTGAATTTGGGCCTATTAAAAAAAATGAAAAGTTAGACTAATTGGGCCAAGTTCAGGAAATTGGACCTTTATTCTTTAAAAAAAAAAAAATTAATTGGGCCTTGTGGTTTTTTGGGCTAGCTCTATAGCCGGCCCAAACCGCCAATCCGAGTAAACCCGACTTGACCCAAGTCGAGTCGGGTTAACTCGGGTTTTGGACCCAATCCGGGTCAGCCCGGGTCCGAAAAGGGCAACCTGACTCACTATCGGGTCGGGTTCGGGTTGGGCCCAAACCCGACCCTACCCAACCGATGCCCAGGCCTAAATAAGCCCCTCGCGTCCTCTTCTGAGAATGAAATGGATATTTCTGGTAGATCGGTTCTTTCAGGAACGTCACATGCCTGATAGCTATTCCTCACCTATCTCACGACCTGGCGCCGCCACCTACGAGATTGCAAGGCGTTTGTGTTGGTATTAATCAGGGTGTGAATCTCTGTCTCTCCTCGACTGTGGTTCTCCGTTGGGGTCGGTTTTGGAATTACATGTGGCATTTCTTTGTTACTGCGGTTAGGTAGTGCCACGAATTTTTTCAAATAGCTTTTCTTAATAAGGCGTTCCAACTCTTGTTTGAGATTGCGACAATCATTGGTCTCATGGCCGACAGACCGGTGGTATTGGCAATATTTGCCCTGGTCTAACTGAGAGGGTTGAGTCCACATAGGTCTGGTTCGGGTAAAATGTTTTCCCGACATATTTGTGTGAAAATCTCTTCTAGAGAGGCGGTCAAGGTTGTGAAAGTTTGTCATCCTTGATTTATCTGTTTTTCCTGTTCTAGGTACCTAGGCTCCTTCTTCTTTCCGGAGTCACCGAAGGATTTCAAAGCATCCGATGAAATATTGCCACCCTTTCCTGCACTTTTGTCGGAGACCATTTTCGCATTAGCAGGTCGGCCTGTAGCGTCTTCAGTGCTAATATATCTTTCTACCCTTTTTAGGAACTCATCTTAGCTTTTGGGACCGACCTCGTGGACTGACCACCAGAACCGTCTCTCATGTTGTAATCCTGATAGGACAGCCATCAACAAAGTGTCATCCGTTACTTTCTCTGTTTTCAACACTTGTTTGTTAAAGCGGTCCAGGTAGAACTTCAAAGTCTCAGTGGCTCCTTGTTTTATTGTCATCAGTTTTTCCTTTGGTGCCGTTCTGATTTTCGCTCTCATAAACTGTGACAAAAATTGTGACGACAGCTTTGCCCAACTCCGAATCGAGTTTTGAGGGACTTCCCTCAATCACTTAGTGAGGATATCCCCTAGGGTAGTACGGAAGGCCCTACACATCGCTGCTTCTCTAACTCCTTGCAGTTCCATCCAAGACATAAACTTGTCTAAGTGGGAGTTGGGGTCAGTCTCTCCGGTGTATGGTTGCATATGTGGCAACTTCAGTTTTAACAGTAGAGTTTACAGAATGTCTACACTAAAGCGGGAAGGTCTGTGCTCAAAATATCCACCTTGGGGAGATTCGGTGTACTTCCTTTCTAGTTCAGCAAGTCGGTGCCTCATCTCCAATAGCTCGGTTTTTGCGCGCTTAGGCGGGGGCATTAAACCTAGATCTTGGCATCGGGAGGTTTGGAACCTCTCATTTACTAAGCCGTTTTTCTTCTCTTCCGGATCGAAAGGAGGCGGTTTTGTGGCTGATCTCGAAGCTTCGGTCCTTTAGTACTTTAAACGTCCACTCGTGTTTTTGCCACGGAGAGCAGTTCGGCCTGCCTTGGAGGGGTGTGGGCTTTCATCGACATGGCTTTGGTCAGGCTTCGGGGTGCCCCCCTTGCCACCTTTTTTAGCATCTTTTTTATGCCCCCGTTGCCCAGATTGCACCTCCTCTGGGTCAGCTGTTTCGGGCTTTTGGGTTTGGTATCGTTGTATTTGGTCTAGCTGTTGTTGCATGCGTTGCATGGTTAGAAGGATCTCATCAACTATAAGTTGAGACATTGGTGGTGCCAGAATTGGACTGGGAATGGTGGCCAGCTCATCGGCGGGAAGGAGATCTTCATCTTTCATAGTTTGAGAAAGAGACCTGGCTGCATTTGATTGATTGTTGCTCATGGTAGCATGTCTGTTAACCGGCCCTCCTTCTAGCTCCAAATTGTTGACAATGATTTAGGCTAGAACTAAACCATTCCCTATAATTAAATGATCCTTGACTGTTCTTAGTTTCCTTCCTTTCTCCTTACAAAACAAGTAGCTCGGTAGCTTAATGTCGACAAAACAATAAATGAAAAATCTAGAAAAATCCCCCCTCTACCAACATGGTGGGGGGTTTATAGGAAGAAATGTCTAAGTGGAGCACTTTGGGGCATGCACTCCACGTGTCTGGTCCGAATGATATGTGGCATCCACATGTATCTGGTCACCATCCACGTGTATGATTATGATCGCTTGTTTCCACTAACTGGTTCAGTTCGGCTCTTATGAGTTCGGTGGATATATATAACTGACATGTCAGGTCGGTTCCCTTATCAACACCATTGATTGGATATTATTATGAAATGCCAATGTTACAATCAATTGGCAACTGAGACCATTATTCCTCATCTTGTAGTAATATGGTTTTTGTCACAATAACTCGACGAGTCGAACCCGACAACACTTGACTTTAGCTTGAATATAGATCATATATTCTATTGTCTTCGCAGATTGTACGTGAAAAGGAATGATTTGTGGGCTGTTTTCTTGTTACCATAATTATCTACCCTTTATACACTATTTTAAAGGTCATTTTGATTCATTCCAAATCACCCCAGTCGAATCTGCTTTCTCTTTTGCATAGAAACATTCCTTTTTCTTAAAACGTTTGCCCTGGTTATTGAGTTGAGATGTTGTTGGGTTGAGTTACCTGGATTGATTAAACTTTTCTTAATACGTCAAATAAACTTTTCTTACTTTAAAGTTTTTTCAACTTCAAATTCAATCCTGTAAAAGACTTAGATGACAATTTTGATATTTTCAATAAGTTTCTGCATGATATTGCTAATTACAGCGATTCAAATCAGAATATATGTGATGCATATAAAGCTGTTATCTTATTAAATGCTATCCCCGAATCTTATTGTGAGGTGAAAAAATCAATTAAGTGTGGAGACTATTATTGGGGCTTTGAGAAGTAAGGAGTTGGAGGTGAATGACGAAAAAATGGAATAGGGAATTGTGGAGTTCACTTCATAAGAAGTAGACATGGTAGGCGTCATGAGAACTTTGATACTAAGTCCGATGATGATGGTGGAAATGGGAAGGGTAGAAATAAAGGGAGGTCTAAACCAAGTGCAAAAGGAAAGAAGTGCTATGAGTGTGGGAAAATTGGGCATTTTAGAAGGGATTGCCTAGTTGAGAAAAATAAGGGGAAGGAGAATGTGAATGATGGGGCGAACGTGGTAACATTTCCAGGTGATGACTTGGATTTGGTTTATTGATTCTTGCTCCTTTTACATGCTTTCATGTGTATCATGGTTTCATGATTATGTTTGTTTTATGCGTTGACTTAAATTTATTGTTTTAAAACTATTGCTTAACTGATATGTAATAATGTTTTTTTTCATTTGTTGAATATAAGTGATACTTTATAGTATATTGGTTGAGAGTGTGTTAACTGGTATGTGTTAGAGTTTTAGATTAGTAAGGGTAGTGTATTGGTGATATGCTTGGGGTGATTTGGTCTTCTATTTGTTAATCCTGATCAGGTGGAGCTCTTAGTGAGTTTCTTCTCATCTCATTGAGTGGAGGCTTTGGGAGCCTTGTGTGTGACGTGAGTGATAGAGGAATACCCTATTGGCTTTTTTAATCTTTAGTTTACCAGTTAGTTAAGTGATGTGAGCAATTTGTGAGCTTGTGCTTTTGGTGAGAATGGAAGTTTGGTTCTCCTAGGAGCTATATACATAGGGAAGTGAATTAGCGTGATCATAACAGGTCATTTTTACATTAGTTGCATTCATGGCTATATTTGATTTTTTTTCCTCTAGTTGTGTTTCTCATCATATTTTGTCACCATATTTGCTCTTGATTATTTCATGGCTTGATACCGTGTACTTAGTAATTAACTTTGTATTTTTCTTGTGAAGTTTCTTAGGTATCAGGTGGATGTTCGTTAGGAGATGCTACCTACTAAACCCGGGACGATGATGTTTATGTGGGATTTCAGTTTTCTAAATTCATAAGCGAAAGCCAATGCTTGGATATTATTATAAAATGCCAATGTTACAACCAATTAGTAACCGAAAACATGATTCCTCGTCTTATAGTAATATGGTTTTTGTCAAGGTTACTCAACGAGTCAAACTCAACAACACTTGACTTTGGCTTGGAATATAAATCATATATTCTATTGTCTTGGCAGATTGTACGTGAAAAGGAATGATTTGTGGACTGTTTTCTTGTTACCATAATTATCAACCATTTACACAATATTTTAATGGTCATTTTGATTCATTCCAAATCACCCCAGCCGAATCTGCTCTCTCTTTTGCATAGAAACATTCTGCCCTTTTTCTTAAAACGCCTTGGTTATTGAGTTTAGGTGTTGTTGGATTGAGTTGCTTGGATTGATTAAACTTAGTGTGTAGTTGTCTTGGTTATAGATTGGTCTTGAGCCCTGAGATTATTCTTTCACAATATTGAAACAAGATTGAAGAAGACAACCTTCTCTTCTCAATTTTCTTTCTTGTTTTATTGTCAATCATTTGTACACATAAATTCATATTAATACATTGTTTTACTTGGTGTTTTACAATGTATCAATCCCCTTCAAAAGTCACCACCAAAATGTATAAGACAAAGCTAGAGTTCAGTAGTGATTGTCCAATCGATTCTTGTTTAAGGTGTCTCGAAACCAACTTGGCTTTCCTCCTTTTTTGCTAATCTTGCCTACCACGTCAATTGATAATACGCCATCCATGATTCCCAGACCTAACATGGCATCTGTGAGATAAAGTAGATATTTTTTGCTTGATATATGGTGGAACTTTAGCAGAAAAGAGAAGCGTAACACCTTTCTTGAAAAATGAATCAAGCCCAGCAAGAAGAATAAACTGTGGAACCTGCCAAAGTAGGCTCATTGGAATCCTTTGTCAGGCTTGTCCACTAAATCATGACTCGTAATAACATGTAATTTTCAATTTTCCACCAAGGCTGCAACTATATAATATAGCACTGAGCATATCATAGCGAAAGCAATGCACCGTCGGGCTTTAAAATGCCTACTTATAAATACATTTAATGATATCATAACTTTATGCAGAGCTGGGAGGAAAAGAAAGGAAGGGTATCTTAAAGCTTCCCAACTTTGGCTTCAACTTGTTTGCTTATTTGAGAAAGTAACCGTTGGACCACCAACTGTTGGATATCATAACTGTTGCTTGTTTGATAATTATTTTCAATGAGACTAGCTTTTGCTGGTAAACAATAAACCAAAAAGTTATTCCTAGTTTAAGAAACTATTAAAGAAAATAAATTACTCTAGTGAATCTTATATGGTGCCGTACACATAGAACGATCTATTTGAAGTCACATGATTTTTCCTCAATAATAATAACTAATTAATAAATAGTGCTATATTTTATTTTATTTTTTTAAAGGAAATTCATTTCATTAAAATGAAAAATGTACAAAGGACCAGGGCCAGGAAACAAAACACTTAGCAAATAAATATCCAAGAAATTAAAAGGCAGCAGCCCTAGCAAGCACTGCATCCCAGCAACGGAACCAACGGCAACGTCATCAAACAACTCAGCCATGAGAATCTGGATCAACGCAAAATCCCAAAGAAACCAAATCAAGAAGCCGAGCCAGAAAGAAGCCATCAGTGAACCCCAAGCTGCAAAAAGGCTGAAATCAAAAGAAGAAGGCATCAGGCCAGACCACAAAGCTGAAATCAAAACATCTCCAATTAATCTAACAGACTGTAGCTTTTCATCATCATGCTTAGTGATGCCATCAGCCCAATTCAAATCCAGAGGCGTCACCAATCTCTCAGATAATCAGCTGAATTTTCAAATTGCACCTGCTCAGTAGTGAAATTGCCTTGCATGGAAGACAAATTGATGACCTAGCAATACATAGCTTTTCTAATACATAACTCTACAAAATAATTTTGCATCACAGTAGGCATTCTCTATATCTAGTTATCTCACTGCATGTTAATTCATAGATCAACAAAAACCCTGTTACAAAATAAATAATAATACATATAACTGAGAAATAGCACAAATATAGTCATTGAATAACTAATCTAACCATGCCGAAAATAAAAATACAACAAACATCCCATGGGAACACGGGTGCAACAAAAGAAAAGTCTTCATTTGTTTTTCCCATATCCTTAAAACACTTTCAGAAACATCATGTGCTTGTTTCCGCACACACTTACGCGTAAATGCAGACAATCCCATGTCCAATAGCTGGAACTTTGACAACTGTGCCACATTCTGTAATTCGTTCCCAACATTACAATATTTTAACCGTATATCCCTGTGATAAGATGCAACTTGTAGATCAGCACACATCACTCAAAGATTGACTTAGCTAACGTCATTAGTAAGAAACAATTACAATAGGAAATCATAACAAGAAGATTGACTTTAGATAATGCCATTAGCAATCAAAATGCGATTCTCTTAACACAATTTCCATACAAGTTATTTTCATAAAATAAGAAAAAAATCAAAATAAAAGTTAAGTAGCATCATAGATTCCCATTAGACTAAAGTCATCTTC
>CAVNYN010210384.1:0-25143 GCA_963692815.1 Nyctanthes arbor-tristis | reverse complement strand
CTTCCGATCTCACCCCACCCTACTCCACCAACCCTCCCCCCCCCCCCCAAAAAAAAAGGGGGAAAATGGAAGGAAGGAAGAAAGAAAGAACGAAAGAAAAGCATTTGATACAAACCCCAATAACCAGTTCACTGAAGGTCAAACCATAAGCCTAAAAAACACAAAAGTGCCTAATAGAAGAACGGGGTGGGTTTTTTTTTTGTGTTGGGGGGTGGGGGGTTACTTATCTTCAAGTTGATAATTATCTGTTAAAATCACATGATGACTACAAAAAAGAAGTAAATCTTTAAAGCACCTAAATGATAATTTAGTTAAGAGTACTCTGCGACCATAATTCTCCATGCATATTCATGGATCTTTTAAGTTAATATTTATGTCATCTTAATAGCCATATAATAAATACTGTTACCTTAGCATTTGCATAAACTACCTCCCTAAGTTAATAGAGAAACATAAGGATAGGTCTCTCCTGGATCGTCTTAATAGCATGATGATGTACTGAACACCACGATACATCAATGATTTCCAACCTGGTCATTTCTCAATGAGTGTAACTATAACCCATGTCTAAAGGATAGACTGCAGCCGGACCACACTTTAAGAAAAGAAAATTGAACATTGTCTATGATGAATCAAATTGCGACACAAAGCCTAATAGAACGCCTTCAAAGGTCAAATCACATACAGGATGTGTTGAACTTTTCATGGAGAACATAGCAGGTGTTTATCATTTAATTGAATAATCATTTACCAACAGAATATGTTCTATTAAGATAAAAGTTAACGATAACAAATGGTATACCTCTCTTGACACCCAAATCTTTGCTTCTTAAAGTTTCTTCTTTTCAGATTTAATGACCTCAAGTGTAAGACGATACAGTGTACCAGCAACCCTAGCAAACTCGAGCAATGCATTCTGAAAGGGCAGCAGCATTCGTATCTAATTTAACACCTAACTTAGGAAGCAACTTGTACGTGTTCCCTAAGACATTCAGATTGCAAATCAAGGCAAAATTTTCTTCTTCACCAGTCTTTATAAAAATATTAAACATACTTTATAGCATATCTATTTAAATATCGAATCTCAACTACTGACATACATTCCACTCATTAAATCAAATCATGTTTCATAAACACATTTCAAGACATACCGCAAAAGATTGAAAGTAATATGAGGAAGACAAATCAACACTTTATAAACTTACTTGAGCTTCACTTCAATAAACAACTACTATAAACTTACTTGAGCTTCGCTTCAAATTGTACTCTCTTCATATAATTGAAGGTGAGGAAGGGAGTGAGTATTTGCTTCTTGCTCTACTTCTGCAATATGGAAAATAACCCACAAGCAAAAAAGCAAAAAATCGATCCCAAAAACTCTCAAATTTAGAAAATTGGAAGAAAGCTTAAAGTTTTCAGATTTTCACAAACACTACATATATACTTCTGTTTAGTAGGATAAACTAAATACAAAAATGCAAGAAGTCGATGGGTTTATGAAAATTCCATGTGAAGCGGATATTTGATTTCTTTGTCATCTTTTTCAACCACAGAATGCCCAAAAAATGAATAACTCATGATGAGCCAGCAAAATAGAACAGTAGAAAAGTGAAACAATAGAAGTACCTAACTTGCTATATGAAGATTCCATCTGAAGAGGAAATTTGCTTTCCTTTTTGTCTTCTTCAACCATTGAGTCACCAAAAAATAATAAATCATGAAGAGTTTGCAATTGGAACAGAAGTAATTAGGGACGCAATTATGATTCAAAAATTGATTGAAGGATTAGAGATTTGATTGACGATAATGAGGATTCGATTGGCGAGTGGATTAGCAATTGAGCCAGGTAATCCGGAAGACATTATTTGAATAAGGAAAAGAACATCCGTAATTTTTATGGATCTATGCATGCTCAATTCATAAACTAATAACATACGTAATTGACGGTGAATTTTGGGAAGTGTAATAAAAGGCTGATTACAGAGATTTAGGGAGAGAGAAGAAATGATAGATTTTCCCAAAAAAAAAAAAAAGGAATTAAAACTAAATTAAAAAACAATCAAAAAATTAATAGGTACCGCATCCATAAGAGCACAGTTTAGGCGGGAAACCAAGACAAGGCCACTTAAGTGCCTCTAAAGAAAGAGAACTATATATTTGAGACATCCCGAAAACGATTAGTGGACTATATATTTGAGACGGAGAGAGTATTACTAGTAAAATTATCAAATATAGGAACATAATAATTGTGGTTTGAATTGTGCCACGGTGGTTAAACGCTCACATTCATGCGTCAAAAAACTGACCTCTACGCTTCCAGCAACGAACATTCTAAAAATTAGCAGTACATGTAAATCTAAACTGCCACCAATGCATCTTGAACTTAGTTTTCCAATAAAAAGTTTATAAAGAAAATCAGAAATTAAAAGCTATATCTAGATATCATCCTACAACAGCAATGCAAATTACCGAAAAGCTAACCAAAGTAAGATGCTAACGAAAATAAGTTTTACCAACTTGACATGTACGGTGTTAAAATGTAAAACTGCCGGAAATTACATAAAGGTTAAGAAGCAAGAGTTAGAATTCAAACAGTCTTAGCTCTATCATCCCTTCTTTCCTTTTTGGAGAATACCAAGCTACCACCTTTCCGGATTGTAGGAGCCTTAGAGAGTAATTCAAGCTGCACACAAAATCTTCCAATTGCGGGCCGTGCCTCTTCGACCATGAATCAAGAGAAAACTGGGAATCAAGTCGAAAGGCGATAGGTCCAACAACCTGTAATAAACAAACTTCAAATTATTTGATCCCGGAGGCTACAGGGTCATCTACTTTATATCAGTATCCCCTATTACACTTCTCCATACTTGAGTTAGTTTCTCTAAAGGGTGAAAGTCGGCAAAGGCCAAAAAAAAAAAAATTCACTTCCACATTTCATTCTTTCAAGTACATTTTGCTATGACATTCTTTTGCAAAAGAATGGTATTTAATGGTCAACCTGTCCTCTCCATTCAATTCAATCCATAAAACAGAGGAATACCATAATATGCAGAAAAGCATACAGAAAAGTGTATAGCTTACCTGCTGCTGAAATATAAAATTAAGTCCTACAGAAGGCGGCAAGTTTGGTGCACCATTATTTGATGAACCAGAAAAAAGTTTGGAAACCTTTTTGGCTAAAGTTGAAGCCGAAGAAATATCCAGGCGAGCATCTATCCTGGAAAGGTCTCCAAACAGCTCTCTAAATTTCCCATGTTGGTATGTGTAGCAAGCTGAGCCATATAAATCAACCTCAATGGGACTTCTACCCTTAGCACCTGAAGCACTATCTGCACCTTCTGTTGACTCAACAACAAGAAAGTTTTTTCTACCTCCAAACCATGCTGCACAGGTACTCCCTAATTAAAAACAAATAAGTAACATTGATAAAAATAAGAGGATGAAGAAAATGAAAAAGCAACAAAGAAAAAGATAGTATAAAAAACTCATAGGGAGGTCAGCCAGTATGAAATTGTGTGCCCGAAAGTTATAATGAAAAGAAACAAGAAAAGAAAGATACCTAAAGGGTGTAAACCATGATTATTAGAACAACCCTTTCTATTGCAGATAACAGAACTTTGGGCAAAAACACATCCTATTGAAAAATTAATCAAAAGGCAAGTCAAAGAGATATTTTCTCAAAACAAATGTCCTAAGGAAAATATCAAAAGACTCAAAAGTATTCTACTGTGATACAACTCATCTGGAAACCCCAACACTTCCTGAAGACCTGAGCATATTCATATTTCCTGAATGAATAGGTAACCCAACTCTATACAGGATTCCGGGCTGTTCCCCAAGAAAATCTAAACTAAAGGATGATTCACATAAAACGAATTTCCAACAAAAACATGATGATATTCATAATGGTAAATGCGATGGCATAAAGAATAGAGTAATGCTATCTATCACGACCGGTGATCATCATCGTCATTAAGTGGCATTAAATGATAAATTCACTTAAATATATCCCTAAATTTCATTTGACTTATCATTTAATGCCACAGCATTCACAAAATAGGATGATGATAATCAACGGTGATGATAAATAGCATTATTCTAAAAACATTTGTAGCTTTAAATATGAAAACTTGCAAATTGAATAAACAAAGCAAGCTAAATTATATTGAGAGTTGACACTAAGAGATTATATATCAAATGCACGCAGATCTGTTGAAGCATACAATTACCTATAATTCCAGACACTGATGCATGAGGCTCTCTCAAACGAATATCATATGACGGTCGCCAAAATTGGCCATGTTCTGTCTCTATTATGACATCCTCCTTTTTCTCCTTTTGCCTCCACAAATCCTTGTTCTTCTCATAAGAAAAGGCAGCTTTTGCACATAGCCCGGGCATTAAAGCAGATGGTGCCGTGGTATCAGAGGAATTAACAGACTGAGGAGTGCCACTGTTTCTATGTATGCCAAAACTATATCGCAGTCCAGATTCAGAAACAAGGGATGAGCAATTCAAGGATACAGATTCAGGAACTTCCCAATATTTTCCTTTATGATCTATAAATAGTTCAGGCCATGCTGCTTCAAATGTAATATCATGATCTGGGAGCTGCAAATGAGAGATGCTTTTAGTAACTCCCAGATATTTTTAGTATTTCAGTAGATAAGAAAATCAGACATGTACTTGGAACAATGGGAGATGATAAGTCGTTACACCTTTACATCTTCCTAAAACCAACAGCAACTTAACAGCAAGTCTAGAAGAATAAAATGTGCCTAAGTGTAAAATATGCTTCTCATAAATATATCAATTCAAATAATGGGAAAGTAATAGAACTTGACTTGTTTAATGACAAAAGTTGCTAATCAATTTCATGTTTAAGTCTCAGCAATTCATATTTCCCGCTACATTTCTGAATATTGACTTTCGATTACTTTTATGCAACTCTTTTCTAGAAAGGTGAATTCGGTTTCCTTATTATGAATTAGACAAGAACAAGTTAACAATCAAGATCTTGCCTTGTGTAGGAGCATGGCCCGGGTGCGGCGCCCCTTCTTCTCACCATGCTTTTCAGTGCTCAACAGTAAAGACGATGAGGATGTTAAAGATATTTGAGAGCATAGATTAGCTGCGTATAGTGATTTGTCTAGGAAATGCTTTCCTGCGTCTTTAACAATAGGTAGCTCCCATTCTTCCGCACCCCGTATCTCAGTGATTATATTAGTGATTAACTTTTTTGGACGAAATTGCCCTACGAATCCAAGCCACCTAAAAAATGACACATCATGACACACAGTCGTTAGTGCATAAACAAACTTATCTCCTGTATAACAAGGAACGGGAAAAAAATGATATTGCGATAGAGGTTATAGCAGACAGCAAAATAAAATTAGAGGACAGTTTAAAATACAAAACACTTGGCAAAAAAAAAGACTGAATGCATCATATTAACGGTAAGTACACTTGGAAATGGCAAGAGAGTCTTTATTTTGGTCAAGGAGTATAGATAGAATTTATAAACATACACAGAACTCTATATAATCTAGAATTGGAGCAGAAATCGATTTAATAAATGCTGAAATACTAGAGAGCATAACATATTCAAAACTCAAATTATACAAATTTTCAGTAAAATTACAGCTTTCCACAAATTTTCAGTAAAATTACAGCTTTCTCAAGAAAGCAATATCACCATTAAAGAATATACAGAGAGAATGTTATGGTAAAAGGATAAAAGTGATATGTAGACATATAACAAAAAGAATGTACGCTATGGGTTAGGAGTTTTACCAGTTGCGGAAGGAGACTTTGCCCAGGAGAGACTGGAGGGCGAATGACCCCATTTCTTTATGATTAGGCGAGGGGGAATGCAATGGAATAATCCCCAAAGGAAACCCATTTCCGAGAAAAGAAATTTGTTGAATTCTGAGGGCTTTGCTAGCCCTTGTGCCGTCCAATGGTATAGGCTCTCCCGGGATTGCCCTTGAAGTCCCATCAAGGGCTTGTGGGGTTGATATATTCAGGTCCCAAAATGCAGCATCCATCGCAGTTCTCAGGTTTGCCATCCCTCCTCCAGCCGATTTTCAGGGTGGGGTAGAATTGTTCAGCAGGCGGGAGGGAATCAAGAAAAAGGTTGGGTTCCTTATCTGGGTTTTGGAAGTGACAAGGGATTGTGCTTCTTGAGGAACGCCCTTCTATGTTTTTCTAATCGTTTAACCAGTCAAACAGCTAATTGGAACTCAACATTTATCTTTGACCGTAATTGAGAAAACCCCTCTATCTATTAGCGTTTTTGTCTTCGAAGACAACTTTGTGCGGAACATTTTTACCGTCAACTTCTATTCTAAGGTTTCTATGGTTAAATAATAGTTACAGGCTTAAAAGAAACAAATTTTAAAGGGTATTTCAGTTAACCCATAAAATCCATGCATATTTAGTATTTGCCAAATGCCAACATTCTTTAATTCTCCAAACCCACATAGGAGAATGTAATGGAAGAAGAGGATGCTAACATTTGTATCATTCAAAAGCTTTTACAGACGCCAAAGTTAGTCCGGTAGCCTGTGAGCGACTACTCTATTTCACTATCTAAACTTTGCTTGAGGTAGATCTACGAAGTTGTTTTATTGTGAATTTGTGAGGATATATCAAAGACGGAGTTGTGTAACAACTAAAAAGATTTTCTTTCTTTCTTTTTTTTCCCCAAGTTTGTTCAACAAACAAATATACATGGATTTTATGAGCTGATTAAAATCTCTTTAAATTTTGTTTCTTTTAAGTGTTCAATCGCTAGTTAACAATAAAAGCCATCAGCAAGGATATTTTCCTCAAAGAAAGATTGTCTTGAGCACAAGAAAATTCATAAGGATGTTTTTGTATAAAACATGTTAAAGGCGTGGTTGTTCAGTGTCAATTAGACGTCAAACTTTAATTATAACAAGTGTATCTCTCGTGCGATGCACAAGAAACGATGACTGATTAAAGAAATAAGTACGGGGTAATAAATTATTTCAATAATTAGAAATAGTTATGTCATCATCATGTAATAAGTTTAACTGACTAAGTATGTACTATATAGCAAATTTGTATATTTCAAGTGAATCATATTTTCGTTGTATTATTTCTTGTAGACTTTATGCTAAATTTGCTAAATCTTTATATTAATCGTGTTATATTTCTATTTTTACAAAGTGACTTAGTTATTATTTATTATGTAGAAAGATATCTGTTTTCGTATAAAAGGAAAAATTTTGACCCATTTCCCCCACCCCACTCAACCACATTGCCAAACCAAAAAGGGTCATTTCCTAGTGTTGATTCGAGCCTGCTATGAACACAAAAATATAGGTCGTGCTCAATGAAGAAATGTATAAAACTCCAACTAATTTAAAAGATACTGCCTTGGTCCTTGTTCCTACGATTACCATGAATTACAGATTTCTTATAAAAATAAAATGAAATAATGTGTAGAAAAATCGTATCCTTTTGCAATGATATAGAGATTTCAGCCCAGACAACTTTAAGAAAAGCAAACGATTCAAACATATATCATTCCATAATTGTTTCTCGGTCTCATCTTGATCAAAAGCTTAGAACTTTCACGGTGGAGTTTGGTGGTTCAGAAAAAGAAAACAAAAAAGGTAATATATAAAACTAGTATCCATTGTAAATTTCAAAACACCAACATAAAATTTATATTTCTGAAACTTTACTTACAATAACATTAATACCTTTAACAGTTTGGAGATAGTGTACGCTGTGTTGGAAAAAAGATAACATAAGGAAGTCAAAGAGGAAATTAGCATTTGAAAATCATTATAGGAAACAAAGTAGTGTAGAGCATACAAAAGATGTTTACTATTTACAAAAGAAGAAATGTGTTAAACTTGCCCAGCTTCTCATGCCTTGTTGTTACTAATTTTAGTGTTGCTTTAAATGATTCCGATACCATTGCACAAAATCTTTGTTGAAATTGAGAGTCCGTGAAAACTGAAAATGTAGAATTTAGCCAGTAAAATAGAACGAATTGTCTAAATGTGTAATTATATATTTAAATGTAGAAAGAGTGAAAGTAGTTACTTTCATTTAGCGGACAGCTTATGGAATAATAAGGTAATTTAATAAATTAAATTAGAAAAATCGTTTCACTGTATGGGCAAATAATTGAAATAGTCAAAGTTGAAGATAAGGGTCGTTATTAAAACTGGTATAATCTTAAAGAAGAATATGAAAAAAATAAAATAAAAAATATCTACAAATGTTAGATACATGTCAAAAGTAGGTGGTTACCACTACTATATTATTAAAAAATTAATAAATCAATAGGAAAAAAAGAAAAAAATAAAAATGCAACAGATTCTAGTATCTTTTTGGGTAGGAAAAGATACTGGAATCACAGTTGCTTTTTTTTTTGTTACACACCATCACGAGCGCCTACACATGCCCGCTTGTATGCTTTAGTGCAGGAAATAAATCGCAGGATGTGCCTGAATTGGCCAGAGTTAGTGTTTGTTTCTACTGACTTCCACTAAACGCCTCCTTACACTATTGTTTTTCTTTATATATATATATATATATATATATATATTGGGCATGTTCTCTACTCGTTTTTCACATTTTTATCTAATTTCACTCATCATCCACCACACATTGTGAATAGTTACTTTTGGAAAAAAAGTGACAAATAACAAGCTCATGATGTTGCGTTATCTTATTTGATGCAATCATCCAATAAAATGATCCATTTTCATCTTAATGTGGTAAAGGCAAGATTTGAAGTACCAAAAAGGAGAATTTTGACCCGCGAAATGGTCTCAGTTTTCTTTATATTAAATAAATAATGTTATTTAGCACTAGTGATTCTTAGAGTATCCACATTGATAGTGTTAAAGTAAGTTGTTAATGGAATTGTTAGTTAACAACTCAAAAAACAACTTACATTGGTGGTGTTAAAGTAATTGATAAAAGCATTTAATTTAACAAGTTGTTAGTTTTATTGTTAAACTTAACAACAAACTTAACACTTTATGTGATATTATTTCTTCTTTTTTATTTTAATTAAATAGTGATTGGTCCACTATTTGACTATTGAATTGATGATTAAATTTAACATTCTTATTTAGAATCATTAATGTGGCACAAATTAATAGTTTAATTTAACTTGCTTACATATCATTTAACAATCGCTAACTACTCTACTTTATACTTATGTGAATAGTTAATTTTAATACTACAATGTGAATACTCTTAGCACATGTTTACATGGCAACTAATATAGTATTAAATAGAATAAATTTCACAAAAAGTCTCCAAGCTTTGCACTTTGAATCGCTTTGGCTCCTAATATTTTTTTAGCGCGTTGAGTCATCAACCTTTCATAAATACGCATAAAAACTCTCCTAACGGAATGCATCCAAAATTCCTTTAAATGGATGAAGAAATTACCATTATACCCTTATTTATCCTTTAAATTTAAAAAAAAAAGAATTTAAAAATTGCAAAAATATAAAAATAAAAAATGAAAAAAGAAAAAAAAAGAAAAAAAGAAAAAAAACCCACACAACCCCCACCGCCAACCACTTTAGCTGCCGGAAATGGCAGCATTCCAATGGTCCTGCCATTTCTGGCTACCATTTTCGACAGCTGAAAAGAGAGAATCCCCCTCCCCCTATTTTTCTGTTGTTTTCAACAGATCGAGTTGGGGGAGACTCGCCCTTTAGCTGCCGGAAATGGCAGCAAATTGGGGGAGTCTCTCCTCCCATTTTTTACTAAAACTCCCCTAATTTGCTGCCATTTTCGACAGATGGAAATGGCAAAAAAACCGGCGGGGGTCTCTTCCCCATTTTTCTGCCGTTTTCGACAGACTAAAGGGAGGAGACTCCGCCCATTTCAGCTACTGGAAATGGTAGCATTTTGACCGCCGAAATGCTGCCATTTCCGCCAGCCAAAAAAGTTGCTGGTGGGAGGGGTGGGGTGGAGTTGTTTTTTTTTCTTTTTTCCTTTTTTATTTATTTCATTTTTAAATTATTTTTTAATTTAAAGAATAAGAGTATAAATGTAATTTCCTCAACCATTTAACAGAATTTTAGATTGATTCCTTTGCAAGGGACCTTTTGTGCATTTTATAAAATATTAAGGGCTCAGTGTGCTAAAAAATATTAAGGACTCAAGCGATTCAAAGTGCAAAAGGGGACCTTTTTTGAAATTTACCCTATTAAATAGTAAGTGAAATTAAATGAATGAATAAATGATTCACCTGATTTAATTTATCATTCAATGACACCTTAGTATAATGCTACATTAATATAGTGTCAAGCAATAGTGGTACTAAATAGCATTACTCATGAGATAAATAAGGATAACCTCATTTTAAGATCACATCGCCCCTCTTATTCCACCGTAAGTATCAAGTTCATGCCCAATGCCATTGGCAAGTTAGTTAGAGATATAGATAAAAATTATCTACCCCAAACATCTAATATTGTAATGACATCAAATTGTGATGTGGCATACTATAAAGAATCATGTGTGATTCCTACCCCAAATGCATTTTTGAAATCTTTTGAAATCTATTAAAATATGACTCGTTGATATAGAGATTCCTATTAAAATCTGATAACTTCTGTAGAATTCTTTTAAAATAAATGAACATTCCATTTGGTAACCATTTTTAATTGGGTTAGTTTATAAATAGATTTGAAATTCAAATTTTGTATAGGTGTCATACCTTAATTATGTTATATGGAGTTAATGATTAAAATGATGTGAAAAGTTATATCACATCAAATATGTGGTTTGATAGTATGTTACTATGTGGCAAAAATTTGAAATTTAAATTGATTGATAAATAGCGGTATTTTTAAATGGTAGCCAATATATATATATCTATATATATATATATCTATATATATAAGTAGAGTTTGTCGTACTCAATTATTGTCTGGCTCAATTGTAAATGATTTTCCCACTCATTGTTTGGCTTCTTTAAAAAACCAATTTGCTAGCATCATTATTATATTATTATTATTATACATTTCCTGTTAATCATTTAATTTAATATTTTTATTTTGAGTCTCTATCTACATATTAATTTAATATTTTTATTTTGAAACTCTATTTACATATTATATTTTAATTAGATATATCTCATATTTGCCTAATGAATTTCAATTTTACTATATCCGATTGTATTATTTCATGATTTTATGTTCTTCTACTATATTGTATTTTACTTTCTTAGCATAATATGTCTATGAAATACATGGGTGTCAAGTATAGTAGTCTGTAAATGCAGGGGTGTGAAACTAATATAGATTATGCTATCGGGTTTTATTGTCTTTAAAGGAAATAACAAATAAGAATTAATAAAAAAAATTATTGGTTCAATTATTATACTTTTTCTTATTGTTATTTTTCTTTTTAATAATTTAATTTAATATTTTTATTTTGGGACTCTATCTACATATTACATTCTGGTTAGATATATCTTACATTTGTTTATAAGTTTGAATTACATGGAACTGGATAATATATCAATCTTGATTTCAATATTATTATTATTATACTTTTCCTTTTAATCATTTAATTTAATATTTTTATTTTCGGACTCTATCTACATAGTAAATTTTGATTAGATATATCTCATATTTGCTTAATAGATTTCAATTTTACTTTGTTCGATTGTATAATTTCATCATTTTATGTTCTTCCTACTATATTGTATTTTATTTTGTCAGTATAAGATGTCTATGTAACGCACGATTGTGAAACTAATATATGTTATGCTATTAGGTTTTATTGTCTTTAAATGAAATAAAAAATATGAATTAATTAAAAAAATTATTGGTTCAGTTATTATACTTTTCCTCATTGTTATTTTTTTTCTTTTAATCATTTAATTTAAAATTTTTATTTTGAGACTCTATCTGTATATTACATTTTGGTTAGATATATCTTATATTTGTCTAATAGATTTGAATTACATGAAAATAGTTAATATATCAATCTAGATTTCAATATTATTATTATTATTTGAATGGAAGATTTCAATATTATTGTTATTATATTTTTCCTTATTATACTTTTACTTTTAATCATTTAATTTAATATTTTTATTTTGAGATTCTATCTACTTATTACATTTTATTTAGATATATCTCATAATTGTCTAATGAATTTCAATTTTACTTTGTTCGATTGTATAATTTCATAATTTTATATTCTCATACTCCATTGTATTTTACTTTGCCACTATAATATATCTGTGAAGCGCATAGGTGTGAAGTATAGTATGTCCGTAAATACATGGATGTGAAACTAATATAAAATTATACTATAATGTTTTATTGTCTTTAAATGAAATAAAAAATAATAATTAATAAAAAAATTATTGGTTCAACGAGATGACAATGGATTAATAACAAGAATTTAAAACTATCTCATCAAAATAAAGAATTGATTGTATGATACTTGCAAACGTAGGATGTACATTAATTTCATGTAAGTTGTGTTTTTTAGTTTCTTTATGATATTAAACTTGACAAACACAATTATATTATATTTTATATATAAAATTCCTTTAGAGCTCTACCTGTGCAATGCACGGGTGGAAATCTAGTATATATATAAAAGCAGAGTTTTGCGGGCTCAATTGATTGTCGAGCAAAATTAGAAACAATTTTTCCACCCATTGTCTGGTTTCTTTAGAAAACCAATTTACTGATGTCATTATTCTATTATTATACTTTTATTTATTGTTATACTTTTCATTTTAATCATTTAATTTAATATTTTTATTTTGAGACTCTATCTACATATTACATTTTAATTAGATATATATCATATTTGTCTAATAAATTTGAATTACATGGAAATAGATAATAAATTTAGATTTCAATATTATTATTATTATTATTATACTTTTCTTTATTATTATAATTTTTCTTTTAATCATTTAATTTAATTGTTATTCATTTCATGAAAAAAAAACTGCGCTTCTCATTTATTCATTTCGATCTTGAGTGATACTTAAGGACATGGATGCATGTGAAATTACTATTCATATGTAGGATTAAATATCTAACATTTTAACTTTGTCAATATAATATGTCTGTAAAATGTACGGGTGTGAAGCATAGTACGTCCTCTGTAAATGCACGGGTATGAAAATAATATAGATTACATATTTACGTTGCTCAATTGTATAATTTTATGATTTTATATTCTCCTACTCTATTATATTTTACTTTGTCAAGATCATATGCCCGTGAAATGCATGGATGTAAAGCATAGTATGTCCGTCAATGCACGTGTGTGAAACTAATATAGAATTATGTTGACGGGTTTTATTGTCTTTAAAAGAAATAAAAAATAAGAATTAATAAAAAAATTATTAGTTCAATGAGATGAGGATGAACTAATAATAAGAATTTAAAATTATATCATCAAAATAAAGAATCGATTGTATACTACTTGCAAACGTAAAATGCACATTAATTCTATGCAAACTGTGATTTTTTGGTTTATCTATTATATTAAGATTGACAAATATAATTATGTTGTATTTTGTGTATATAATTCCTTTAGAATTCTACTGGTATAACGCAAAGATGGAAACCTAGTTACAATCTAATATGCCAGTCCTAGCTGCAAAGATTTGACTTCCGGACCTGAAGTGACGCAAATGATGAGATGGAGACCCTTCACCTAAATAAGCAAAAAATCAATGCGGCGGATACGACCGCCGTTTTAACATCCTCGGAAAAATTGGAGGAATCCATGAATTCCCGTAAATCTTCAATTCTCCACTGTATTCCAATTTCTGAGAACCAATTACTCGAATGGCTAGTCCCATCCAAAAGGCGTAACGGTTCCTATTCAATCTTGCCTTCACCACTTGACCATTGCGATCCTTCCAATCTCAACATGCCAGGTAGTTGTTTATCCTGTTTGACACAAAAGAGATACCGACTTCTTCATTGCTGTTTTGTTTTTAATCTTATTGGTGTTTTTTGTCTGTTGGTTTAGTTCATATATTGGTTTTGAGAAGAAGCCGGGGAAGGTCCTTGTAAAATGGGATCCTTTTTGGAGTAAGATATTCATTGGAAGACTGAATTGCAGTTCAAAACTGGAGAAACTCTTTATTAAAAAAATTTTGATAGCTGAAAAGTATGAAAGTGATTACTTGGTTGAGTTTTTCTCTTTGGTTAGATGCACAATTTGCAAAATTAATATTATGATATTCAAGAGAATTTAGGTGTGACAAGGAATGGTGTAATTTATCCATTACAAGATTGTTTTGTATCATTGGATTTGATTCATTGGTTAGAATTGCTGGACTATGGTGCAAATTTTAACTTTGTACACGGTTAGCCTATGAACTCGATTAGGGTATGGGTTATAGTTAAATTTCTCTCGGTTGGAAAGTATAATGACTTCCGATGAGTCCAACTCCTTATCAATGGTATATGTTCCCTATTTGAATGCTGAAGAAGTGGAGACAGGGGAACTTCAAAATGAATTTTATGAATTTATATAGTTAGCGTTAAAAATTAAAAAGTGCCTATGAGCTGCCAATGTAGAATGCCTCGGAGAACCATTATACCATGTGACCTCTTATTCTGCTCTCACCTGAACATTGTTCTACACGACGGACGTGCGCGTCATGCTCTCTCTTAGTATTTATATTATAGAGTCAAAAGATATAGGTACTATCATTTTCTCTTGGAAGAAATAGTATTATCTAAGCTTCGGCATTGGTAAAGAAGGGGAAGTGAGGGATACAAGAGTGTCAAACATAGGGTCATTGTCAGTGCAAGCAAGAATCAAGTTTTGGTCCCCGTATTTGTAAACCCAGCACCTGATGCAGTTATAGATCCTGTGCCAGAAGTTCTTCAGCGTGGTGCCAAACCAATTTATAAGCATATTATCTGCTCAGATTACTTTAACTACTTTTCAGTAAAGGCCATGATGGTAAGCAGACAATTGAATATGCAAAAATATGGTATAAAAGTATGTCATTATTACAAAGGAAATCTCATTCTCCACAATTTGGTAGCTCAATAAAAGTCTTGTTTGATCCAAAAAAAGGGGAAGTGAGGAATTCTTTCAAAAATATATTTGTCTAAAATTTTTCAGTATGGTCAACATGTTGAATAATGGAGTAATTCTCGATAAGTATGTCTTCAGTTACCCTAGTCCATAATCGTGGACTATGATTTGATATAATTTATGATCCATTATGCATGACCATCGACATCAGTAAGTACAGATCCTGTGATTTCCCTGTAAGTCTCTTTTCTGGCCATTAGATACTGTATCCACAATGTGTGGTTTTTTTGGTGCATATTTCATAATGCTTCTTGAGCTCTTGCTGTGGGAGGGACCCTCCATCATACATTGTTCTTCTTACTCTGCTTTTCAAATTGAATTACATAACACCGTAAAGTGCATGCCAATTATACCATCTGTATCATTTTTGAATTACCTTTCTTAGTGATGTAGTTAATATTGTTATTTTTATATTTTACATATATGCAATTAAGTTATGTTGTTCTGTGAACATAATAAGGGTCCACTAGGAATTTCTCTGACTTTCGTGATTCAGTTTGAAGCCTAGGAAAAATTTCTTGAGTAAAGGAAGCCTGATTAACTAGTAAGTGATGGAAGGAATACAGACACTGTGATGTCAGAAGTCTTGTTAATTATTAGTCGCTTCTAGTTTTTCATCTACTATATTTATCTGCGACTTCATGTAATTAATTCTTTACCTGTGACCGATAAGTGCTGATGTATTTTATTTCGGAAATAATCTAATGTGTTCATATGTCTTTTTCATATTGCAGTAAATGAAGAGCCCGTTATGTCGAACAATGGGCCTTCAACTCACCAGCTACCACTTTCCAAGCTAAAGCGTTCTCGCTGGTGGCTCTTACTGGCACTTAACATAATTTTTCTTCTCGTTGGTCAAGCTGCTGCTGTCCTTTTAGGAAGATTTTATTACGACAAAGGGGGAAATAGTACATGGTTGGCTACTCTTGTTCAAACAGCTGCTTTCCCTATCCTTTTAATCCCGTATTTTTTTCTCCAATCTTCAGACGAATCTTCAAGTGTGTCAACCTCCCCTTCTTTTCTTACCCTATCCATAATCTATACAGTCCTAGGAGGATTGATTGCTGGAGACAACATGATGTATTCTGTCGGACTATTATACTTATCTGCCTCTACTTACTCTCTTATTTGCGCCACACAGTTGGCCTTCAATGCCATTTTCTCTTACTTCATCAATCAGCAAAAGTTCACGGCTTTGATTCTTAATTCTGTAGTTATTCTTTCGCTATCAGCTTCTCTTCTTGCAGTTAATGATGAATCAGATAAACCTTCTGGGGATACTAAGGGTAAATATCTCCTGGGGGTCCTAATCACTCTTGGAGCTTCTGCTTTATACTCTCTTTTGCTTTCTCTCATGCAGCTAACATTCCAGAAGGTTCAAAAGAAGGAAACATTTTCTGTTGTTTTGGAAATGCAAATTTATACATCTGTTATAGCTACTTGTGCTTCCATTGGAGGCCTTTTTGCAAGTGGTGAATGGAAAACATTGCCTGGAGAAATGAACAGTTTCACTACTGGAAAACTTTCTTACATGATGACATTGGTTTGGACAGCCGTAGCATGGCAACTTTGTTCTGTTGGTGTTGTAGGTTTGATCTTTGTAGTCTCCTCTCTTTTCTCCAATGTAATCAGTACTCTTTCCTTGGCAGTTACTCCTATTGCTTCTCTTATCATCTTCCATGACAAGATGAATAGCGTGAAAATAATTGCAATGCTGATGGCGTTTTGGGGTTTCACTTCTTACATATATCAGAACTATATTGATGATATTAAAGCAAGGAAACTTCAGAAGGATGCTAATGATGCCTCTACAAGTTCTTCTTGCTGATAGTTTTGATTGAGATCAGTCCAAAGGATCTAGGACCTCATCTCGTACTAGTGTATATATTATCTTAATTGTTAATTGCTTATTTATTATGCAGACTACATAAGATTATTATAATAATTTTACAAGGTCGCCTGCTTTTCCTATGAAGCTTATTGTCTCTGTAATAATTTCTTTACATTAAATATAGCGATCCTTAATGTGACTTTAAAACAATTCTTCTTTTATTATTATTTTTTTTCACTATCTCCTATGATTTACCTTGCTTTTTGAAGTAGTTTCGTGAATAAGAACATAAACACAAACAAAAGCAATTGCGGTTCTATTTCTTTTGCTAGACGAGGAAATAAATTCAGTTTTGCTAGATCGATATGATATTTAGATCACGCTCAAGAAAAATTCAGTAGAATGTATTAGTTTTGTTCTTTTCCTTTTCTATTGATCTTTAGAAAGATCTGGTTATTTAGTTTCATGCTACCAGATGTTTTGTGGACTAGTTATCATGATGCCTTTTAAATTCATGTCTTTAATATCCTTATTACATAAGTGTCCATGTTCCACAAACAATTAGACATTATACCCAATGGTAAGTGTAGTCTCCCCACCTCACCACTGCAAATTTATTACAATTATTATAGAATAGAATGTTACTAGTCTATTGGTTTAGGCCAATAAAAGTTTTAGTAAAAGTCACAAGATTAAATATTGGAGAAGGTAGATCAGATTTAAGACAAATGGTCTTTGGGCAGTTGGGTACACCAAACTCCAAGCTGATTGTCTGTTGAGACTAAAGAATTCTTGAACCAGCACTCGCTAAGACGCGTGGATCTCTTGTGGCCATTGGAAGAACTTCTAGGCTGCTAAATTTTCTTTTGGTTGAGGTGTAATGCAGGAGAATCACAAGGATGTGATGTGTCCTTTGAGTGTATTGGATCAGTACCTTTAGGATTTAGTGGCTGACTGTCATTGCTTCATCTTCTGATTCTCCGGCTAATATGATCAGTCGTTTGATCAGAGATACCTGAAATATACCAAATTGAGTGATTGAACTTAGGTGGAGGAGAGTTTGAATTTATGAACGTTGTTAGTGAAGGCAGATTTCAAATTTCAACGGATTCATTTATTTGATTGTTATGTTTTTGGTATCAACAATAAGAATGATACACAGAAACTGTGTGTTTTCCCTGCCTTGTTCACATATTATCAGAACTTCTCTGACCAATGTGTGGCCTCAAGCATTCTCTTTCAAAATATTTCATCAGTAGAATTTTCATATTTGTCAGTATGGAAATTTTCATATTTTAATTATTCCGCTAGACGTATAGTGAGAGATTATTTTTACATATTTGTATATAAAGTAGCAATGTCAATGTACCAATCTTTTAGACTTTAATGTGTGAATACTAAAGTAGTTGACGTTTTGAAGAACAGTAAATTTGACTACTCCCTCCAGGTTCATAACTGTTATTGTTGGTGTGAACACAAGTGGCGGTATGGGGGGAATTGAGGGTCAAAGGGTTTGGAAATCCATTGGCATTTTGGAAAGGCAATTTTAAATTCAAGTCAACGGGCAAATTAACCATTAACTATTCTTGAAAGTTGTTGATTTTTGTGGCAGCCCTTAATAGTGACTTTTTATTGTTAAAGTGAAGGGACAAGGAGGCGTGACTTTCTGGTATAATTTTACTAACTAATGGTTACGTGTATGGCAACAATGGCGCCAGCTTTGCTCTTAGATATATTGGCTTAACCGAATTCGGTGGCAAACTCATCCTTCCTTGGCAAATGAAGTAGGTATTTTATAGGTAGAAATGTTCAAGTAATAGAGGTTGGTATTATAATTTGTCAGACAGTAATTTTACATAATATCAATATATCACTATATTCTCTTTAAATCATATCAACGATTCGTATTATGTTATATTGGTATTGTAACGGCACCAGTTTGAATATTTTCAATTTTATAGGCAGATTAGCATTCTATGTTTTTTTTAAATAGAAATCAATCACATTTTCATGTTTTGTAGAGCACTTTTTCACTCTTTGCATTTTATTGAAATGGAAACTAAACAAACTAAAGGGATTTATCTTATTGGTAAAGTTAATCTCTTATCAGTATATTTGATCCAAGTTTCAGTTAGTATTCCGTTCTTTAAAAAAAAAAATAAAAAAAATAAACCCTGTTTCAAATTAGTTGATTATAATAGGAGTTTGAGGATTGAACATATTATTATATTTTGCAATATATACCTTCCGTAGTATATTTCAAATGTTTTTTGGATTAGCGAGAACTGGGGATTGTTTCCAGATGATGAATCAATAATCATTGAGAATTCAAAGGTGGGTGATGTGTTAAATTTTAATTGGGAAATAGCTACCAGCATGAAAAGTGGGACAACTAATCAGTGTGTTTTTAATTCTCAAAAGTAGAATAATCTGGGCGTGACACATGGCTTACTAATATTCTAGAAATATATATTTTCATGGGAATGTCATGGCTTTTTACCTTTTTTTTTTCTTTTCCCTTTTTTTTTGCCTATTTCGTTTGCTTACGTTACGTGTGTTTAACACACGACATCTTAAATATGATACGTATGCACTTTATGTTTGAAAATTAATAATCCATTTTCGCAGTTGAGCACCATTGTATTAATAATTTGACATTATGTTATTCAGTTATTGTATTAATTAATGTAGACTATAATCACACTCAAAATACTAATAAAATTGTGGTTCGAATTGTGTTGCATTACTTATATGCTCCATGAGGTCCTAGGGTGCTTTTCGAATTTCCCTCTCTTCCCATGTCACCTCCTTGTATAAAATTTTAAAAAAAATAAAATAAAATCTATGCATGGTTTTAAAATAGGTACGGAATGTTTTTTAGTATTTCTCAAATTTTAGTCTATTGAGACGTGTTCTCGGTGCTTCCCACCTGTATGATAAGGCTCAACCCATTTTCGAATCATGCTTCCCCCTTATTTTTACCTTTTAGGCGGTTCCCATTTGTATGTTATCACCCTTTTTTTTAAAGGATATATATATCACCAGTAGTGCTATATAGTATTATTATTTTTACTCATTAATAATAATATTAAGTAGTATTATTGTTGTTTAGCTTCAGTCCATGTGGCAATATATGTGACACTAAATCATAAGAAGTTGTGTTAATGGTGATATCCATTTGTACATATATAGTGTACAAAATATATATATACACCCTCTAAAATTTATCATTTAAAGAAATATGAGAACAAGGGCATTTAAGTAAAAACAAAGAGTGTGTATAAATTATGTCCATATCGTATGTACAAATAGATTAATTTTTGGGTTAATTGTATACACATATGACAACTATTATTTGTACATATAAGGTAAACTAAATTTGTACACATCTAGAGATGTCAATAGATTAGAACGGGGCGGATTGGCGCCAATCCATTTTGCGCATGAAAAATTTATAAAATCATGGTTTGCTCCACGATCCATGACTTAAGGATAGGAGCGGATTGGAGTTGCTCACACATCGATTCGGATCAACATTTCGATCCGCCAGCCGATCCACAAAATATTTTTTTTACATCATATATTACACTACTCTAATCTCCTAACTTGGTTTTTACATCATACATTACACTACAATCTATACTAACTATAAAATATAGTTAAATCAATATTAAGTATCAACTATCAACCAAGTTAAATCATGGTTTAATAGTTGGTATTAACTGTTGTTCTTGGCCACTTCTAGAAGTTTAAAAGTTAAACACATTTTTCCCTAACTAGAGCGGATCGGATCAACCCTGATCCAATTTGATCCTCGATCCTTTGGCGGATTGTAAATTTTTCCACGAATTGGGAAATTTTTTTCCAAATGGATAGGGTATCCATTGGGTCTGGTATGGATCAGATTTTCCTGCCATCGCTATACACACTTCCCGTGTATCTATTTAATGTCTGTGACCTCAACTTCTTTAAAATGACAAGTTTTAAAGGGTGTATATAATTTTTTTACACTATATGTACAAATAGCACTCCTCATGCACATAAGACATATAACCCGACAAGTATTATTTGTACATAAACGGTGTACAAAATTTATGCACCGGCCCATAGAAATTGTTATTTCAAGAAAGATGAAACCAGTGATATTTAAGTAAATAGTCAAGGGTGTGTACATAGTTTGTACACTTTGTATGTATAAACAGTATTTTCCCATATAACTCAATTGTTTTAACTTATCATTTAAGTGCTGAGCATCATTGGTTCTATATAGCATTACTCATTTATTATTAATACATGAAAACAATCACATATTCAAAATTCAATAAGATACTATCAAGAGTACTGAGTATTCGGTACTCCTGACCAATCAAGAACTTACATGTGAGATTCATGACCTAAATTAAGTAATAAATTGGGACATTTGAATCCACATGCGGATCTCTAATTGATCAGAAATACAGTATTTCTGGAGTACCAGAATTTTTCCCTAAAGACATAATGTAATGTATGTGCTAAAAAGAAAGATCGTCTTACTATTAAATATACAGTGTGTCAAAATTTATCACATAGTACCACTCTTATCGAATTCCGTTCTAAAACCATATACTGTCATATGATCATGCATACATCAAGATACGCCACATGGAAAACCACAACAATGTGGCGTGCATCGATACACGCCACATATATGTATAGCACTATGTATATGGTTTTATATCATTTTTAATAATCATTGGTTTTTGCCTAGTGAGATCGAGCGTGTATTTGATCAACAATAGGGTTTCAAGGATCCCATAAAAATAATTTAAAATACCCTTCCGAGTCTTAAGGCCGAAAAGTTTGGCTGTCATTTCCCGAGTTTCGATTTAACACTATATGTTATGGTATCATATAGTGCCATATAATAATGTGGCGTGTATCGAGACACGCCACATAAGAAACCATAACTATTTAACGTGTATCGATACACATCACATGTCTATATGGCTCTATATGGTTTTATATCACTTTTAGTCATAATTTCCTCTTAAACTTATTATGAGTTCTTGCATTCTTGTGGCTTGTCTGCTCAATTTCAACATATCACCACCTTTTATCAAATTATATCAAAGATTGGTATTATATCATATCAAACGTTTAGTGCCGTGAATCCTTGAAAAGTTTGGCCGCACCTTTTTATGAGTGGTGGTTGAACCGTTCTAGTTATTTTAATGCGGTTTTCCAGCAGTGAAAACAATACGTTCCCGAATGCTCCACACGGTATGGTAGAATCGCATCGCATCGCATCTCAACTTTTTCTTTATGGAGGAGAAACCGTGGCCATAAATTAGATTGCATTCGCCTTTGGGCCACCACCAATCTGCGCTGTGAATTTTTCTACCATGTCTACCAATTAAACATATCAACTACAATTAAATACTTTCGACTTCACCTTTCATAAAAAAAAAAAAAAATCGACTACCTATGGTTAATTAATTAATTTATCGTGGTTTAAATTGTAGTATAGTAAATAAATACTTAAGTTTCAAGTGAAAGGTCCTGAGGTCGAAATATATATGCCCCTCCCCCGTCTCCTTTGTATATAAAAAAAAAATTAATTAATTAATTTATTTTATATATAGGTCTTTTTGTTTTGGAGGGAAAAAAAATAAGAATAATGTTATATATCTAGACTCCAGTCTAGTTGTCATTTCTTTATTGGCTGTTGCATAATTTATGCTCCTATATATTTATGCATCTCTACTCATTTTTCAATATAGTAATACAAACTAAACTGGAGACTAGTCTAGATAAATAACATTACTGAAAAAATAACAATTAGAACTTTTATAAGTATTGCGATAATTATTGAATTTTTTTAAATAAATATTCTCGTGAAATAATGTCACGTGCAGGAAGTATTGAATATCAAACAGGAAACAGGCGCATAAGAGACACCTTAACAAATGATGATGACGACTACGGTGATGTTGCGAAGGATAAATGGAAATTTGGAATTGTTATGAGAGAAAAACAGAAAAGAAGCATGAGGGGAAACTTCAGAGAGAAAAAATTACTTTAGAAGTAATAAAATAAATAGCGCAAGTTAAAAAGGCCCATGAATTTTGAGTGTATGTGCCCTTTTTTGTTTTTCTTTTTTTTTTCTTTGTAAATATTTTAAAAACTTTGCTTCTTGATAAACTGCCCTTCCACTCGTGCTTTGGACTCAGGGGATTACTTCAGAGCTTTTGGATATTAGAATCTACTTTATAGATTGCTGGGGCAAATAGAATAGACGAAATATACTATCACGTGAAAGATAACGAAAGCCGAGTTTAGTAAGCTCAGAAGAGAGAAAGATTCGATAGCTCTCATATTTATTTATTTGATAAATCTTTATATACTATTGTTTCTACAACTTGTTTTATAACTTGTGCATATGACATTATCCTGTGAAATATTACATTTTGATATTTATGAAGGAATTAATGGATTTCTACTATGTGTGTAAGTAGTAAAAAAAAAAATTGTAAATAGGGTAATACGTGTAGTATGGTCCTTATTTATTTGGTTGGAATGGTTCTCATATTTATTTTAATAATATATAATAATGATCGTTAATTTGTGACTTTAGCAACGATCTTTTTTTCCCCTTTAAAAAAAAATTACTTTTATCTTTTCCGTTTCTCTATCCCCTTTTTTTGGGTATGGGAATACGCTAATTGCTGAAGTGCACTCACCTTTATTTGTTAATGCACTTTTATTTAAATCATTTGCCAACTATTTTGTACGCCGATGCCTTTGGCTGAATGTTAAGACGGAGGACTCTATTTTTAGGTTTTCAGCCTTTCCAAAGTTCTAACTTTCCTGTCAACTCAGTATTATTTAACTTTGTGAAAGTATTGAGCAGGAAGCAAATGTGATTTCTTTTTCTTATTTTTGTTCAATTTAAAAGGAAAATATACCACGCACGTTAAAAATTATATTTCTACGTTATGCTTAGCAAGTTAGCATACCATGTTAGATCTAATAAAAAAAAATTAGTATAATTTACGGAGTAAGAAAATTTAATACTAAGGATGACAAGATTATTAAGAAATTTATTTATGTAAAAATTGGTTTGTCTTTTCACGCTTTTACTTTTTACATTGTTTTCTTTATAAAAATGTTTCCTTCTTGTGAAATGAGTTTCCAAAAAACATGAAAACAAAGTTTCATCATTTCGGAAAAATGAAAAAATAGAATGTAAACGCGAGAGTCCGGAGGACCTAATTAGCTCTCCACCATCAATTCATAGTAAAAATCGTAAAATTGTTGGCAAACAAATAGAAGTGTATTTCATTATCATCACTTTTGCTCATTATATGGCGGATTACAATAAGGTGGAATTGAGCAGTGAACATTAGTGGTCGAATTAGTGAATTTATAGTGACACATGTAGTTGCAATTATATTGAATAACTGTTAAATTGGAAATACTCTAGTGTCAACTGTTGATTTCTCTGATCCACATTTTTAAAAATAGTCGATAAAAAATAAATAACTATCTCTTATTCGAGTAAAAATGATCTAACACTAGACGTAACACTAGACGTGACTTTTGGCACTGTCATGACACCAGACGGAAGGTGTGCCACAATATCATTCACATCTACTAATTTAATTGTGACATGCGAGAATGATAGTGTGCTCACATTAATAGCTGATATCACCATCTAGTACTTATTTCTAAGGTTAGTCTTGGGGTTCATAGACCCTTTGTTAGTCTTGGGGTTCCCTTTGTCTACCTTAGTTGTTTGTCAACCGTAAGTGTTGTAAAAACTTGTAATTAGTGCTAAAACGACACTCATTGCTAAATAAATCAGTATGTAGAAATAATTTAGTATTAGACGTTTAGTATCATTACGACACTAAACATATTGTATGGTATAATATCAGTCATTGATGTTATGTTTGAGAGTGATGATGCTTATATTAGTTACTAATATTATTTCATATTACTGTTTAATATCATTCGACTGGGGCGTTGAATCATTTACCGTGGAAGCATGCTATTTTTAGATTTTGAGTAAACGAATTCTAAACCTTTGTCCTGCGTTCACACCGTCAGTAGATGCACTTGGATTATGAGATATTTTATGGTGTCCTAAGGACACCATTTATGAAGTCCGAAAGGGGTATGTGGAGGCCCCCTGTTGGATGTGTTGCGCCGCAACACATCCA
>CAVNYN010210383.1:0-25883 GCA_963692815.1 Nyctanthes arbor-tristis | reverse complement strand
ATCAAGGACCGTTGAGCCCATTCAGGAAAATCAAAATTACCTAAGTTGGTAAGCCCAACTGGGGCACCAATATCCTAAAATCTAATACACAAGTCTCATTAAGCTCAATCAGGGAACTCAATTTTGTAGGCTGAACCAACCCAACTAGGGTACCAATGCCCCATGATCTCATTCACAAAGCTTAGTGAGCCCAAGCAGGAATAATTCAATCCTCTAGACCTAGTTAGCCCACTGAGGCCAAAAAAGCCCTATGTCTCATTAACGGGAACCACTCAACCTAGTTAAGGAAAATTTGGCACCACTAGGCCTAACCAGCCCAATCAGGGCGGTGTAACCCATATAGTAAACGATAAAGTGCCAAAATATACAACTCTGCTAATGAAACTTGTGAAGACACAAAGAATCAGAACTCGGCCATACATGCCCAAACTCACATTGGGGCAAACACAGTAAAGAGTCGGGTTGGCTGGAAAGTACCGATCAGGCCAATCACGAAATAGGTGTTCAAATGATGTTTGGAGACCTGTTGAAAATCAACTTTGATAGGCCAAAAAAGGCCGATTAGGAATTGTGCAAAAATAGGTGCTCAAATGAAGTTTAGAGGTACGCAAAAAAAAAAAAAAGAAATGAATCCTGATCGGCCAAAATGGAATGATCTAGAATCGAATGAAAAATATTTTTTTAAACAACATTTGGAGGTTCGCTCGAAATTGATCCTGACTGGCGAAACTTACCGATCAAGAATAACATGAAAAATAATTTTTTAAACAACATTTGGAGATGTGCTCGTGAAATCAGGATCAGCCAAGTGCGAAAATGAATGTCCAAGTGCCAATTTGAGACTCTTCGAAATAAACTCCTGATAGGAGAAAAATGATCGATCAGGAATCATGCAAAAACAAACGTTCAAACACAGTTTGGAGGCCCGTTAAAAGTTAGTTCTAATAGACAAAAAATGACTGATCAAAAGTCACCCAAAAACAAGTGTTCAAACGACATTTGGAGCCCCGTCAAAAATTAATTCCAATCGGCCAAAAACTACTCATCAGAATCTACATTAAAATAAATGTAAAAGTAATTGATAAGGTATGTTTCTGATCCTTCCAATTTCTGATTAGATGATTACGTCCAATCTCAAGATTATCCAAATGGTCCAATTAAATGCACATTTGAGATCGACCGATAGGGAACAGGAGCTCTGGTCATGCTAATTCCTGATTGGATGATTATGTCCAATCTCAATATTAGCCAAATGGTCCAATTCCATGCACATCTGAGATCGACCGATAGGGAACAGGAGTTCTGTTCATTCCAATTCCTGATTGGACAATTATGTCCAATCTCAAGATTAACCAAACGGTCCAATTCCATACACGTTTGAGATAGGCCAAAAGGGAATATTCCAATTCCTGATTGGACGATTATGTCCAATCTCAAGATTAGCCAAACAATCCAATTCCATACATGCTTGAAATCGGCCAATAGGGAACAAGAACTCTGATCATTCCAATTCCTAATTGGACGATTATGTCTAATCTCAAGATTAGCCAAACAGTCCAATTCCATGCACGTTTGAGATCGGTAGATAGGGAACTGGGCTCTGATCATTCCAATTACTGATTGGACGATCATCTCCAACCTCAAGATTAGCCAAACAGTCCAATTCCATGCACGTTTGAGATTGGCCAATAGGGAATAGGAGCTCTGATCATTGCAACTCCTGATTAGATGATTATATCCAATCTCAAGATTAGCTAAACAGTCCAATTCTATGCATGTTTGAGATCGGCCAAAAATCGAACATGAGCTCTGATCATACCAACTCCTGGTTGGATGATTATGCCCAATCTCAGAATCATCTGTTATGGGACAAATTTGTAAGTGTTTGAGATCAGACAAATTCGTCCGATCAGAAGAACATGAGCGCCAACTGGATATCGGCGTCTGTGCAAGTTTGATATAAAAACAAAATCAGTTCCAAAACATTAATAAACTAAGATGAAGGCTAAGATTGGGTTGAGTATAACAAAAAAAGTGTCTGAGATCAAGTTAACATAAAGATCGAGTCAAAAGGAAATAGAAATATTTAACTGAGGCCGGGATGTCAAACTGTCTCTTGCTCATCGTTCACTTAACCGGTTTCTTCCTCTCTTCTACTTGGGTCTCTTGATTGGCCCTCCTTGGCTTCACTTGCCAAGTGAATAATTGGAGCCTCAAGCTCTTCTCATGCCATGTCAAGGCTGTCGCCAACTATGATTCCCAGATCATCTTGCTTCTGCTTGGAGAAGTTGAGCTCATGATCCGACTTACGTTTCTCATACACCTTAGTAGGAAATGTGAGATCAGAGTTTGGAAATTTGTCCTTCACCCTTTTGATGATGTCCTCCTAGCCTAAAATGAAAGAGTCAAGCTGATCAGCCTCATAGAGCTTAGAATCATAGAAGACTTTAGCTTGAGTTACATAGTTGGCCCGGGATTCCTCCTTCACTCTGCCCAATTCCACCTCACAGTTGTGAACAATATATTTGAATTGCTTCTCCAAGACCTGAATATTGGAGACTCTTCTTAGAGACGATTTTGAGAGCCCATAAGCTCCTTTACTTAGACCAAGGAAGGTTGAATGCAGTCACCAGTTGAACAGCCAAGAAGAAAGCTGAACAGACGGACTCCATGACATCCATATGATTTACGGCCAAGGGTGTGAACAAACCTTGCATCTCATTCTGGGAAGTTTGTCCTTCAACTTCACTGAATCAGAAGCTCGACTCTGGTGGATCGAGAGGAAGAACCTATTCTGATTACACCCTTTCTAGAGGAAGAAGAGGCAGGATCTCTATTCAGCTATGTAGAGCTCAGGGGATCAGCTTGCCTTTCTTGGGTTGAGTTGTAGCTGATGGATCTGCGGGCCCCTTCCTGGGGACTTCCTGAGATGACGTGATACCAGTTCCTTTGGGAAGTGATTTTCTATCTATGGTTGGCTTATTGCCTCCTCAGTTTTTTCTTCCCTTTAAGTGTTGTGGCTATCTCAATCTCTTAGTCAGAGATCTCCTAATCCGCTACTTTCTTCTTCCTAGGCAGGCGATATCGGATGTCGTCCTCAGAGAAGGAAAACAATATAGTGATCAGATTAATAGCTAGATAGTCCTCCTAAGTCAATTGAAATTAACAAGACTTGAGTTAAGGTAAGAAAGTGCGAACCTGGTCTTCTCTTATTCACCAGAGGGTGAAAAGCCCATATCAGCAGAGGTAGTAAGACCCGTTTTCCAAAGGCTCTAATACGTTAAGACAGACTTGTAATCAGTGCTAGCCGGAAAGTCGTCACACAGAAGCTCGTTGAACTGATTAAGGGCTTCTTGCTTTGGGTAGTCTTTGACGTTTCTTACGGCAAAGAATTAGGTCAAAAAATTAAACGACTTCAGATCAAAATAAAACCAAGCAAAGACACAACTCACTTATATGATAAATTTATCGGCAATAGTGGAGTCATCTATTTCAGCCCTTGAGGTGGATCTTTATTCCACCTGACCCAGAACCAATCATGTTTCCAATTTTTTATTGAGTCTGAAAAGCGGAGTATAGGGTTGGCTAGATTGGGATGAACAATGCAATAATAGAATCCATGACCAGTCTTATCCCTCTTGAACTGATAGATGGCATTGGTACTTCAAGATCTTGCCAAAGGATTATGAAAGCCAAGATCATTCTCCAACCGTTTGGAATGATCTGAACTAGAGCAATCTTTCAATAGCTAAGATAATCTGTTACCAACCTAGGTAAAGAGAATCTCAAACCCGCGCCTAGCATCCCATTGATACAGGCCATGTAACCAGGTGGGGGTCGGTGATGAGCCTCTTCCCCCGGTTGAGGAAGAACTTCTGACGCCATAGTGAGGTACCCCGAACTGCTGACGCCGTGCTTCATGTTGCACTAAAGTTCCACGTCAGAACTTCTATTAAGGACATGGCCCACCAGACCACATGATCGACCAATGAAAAGGCACTATATGGCGTTAACAACAAAAAGTCAACTATCGAGGTAAGAAAATTTGAAACTTGACCTCTCATACTTATCACTGGAAAACAAAACTCAAACTGGAGAAGGCATCATTTGCCTTGGCCGACGTCAACTCTCAGTTGCCTATCCAAATGATGGGGGCAATTGTTAGCACCGGTTTGCAACAAAGGAGCTGACCTGGCTTTAGGACCCACAAACCCGATCAGAAACTTGTAGCTGATAAGGAATTAATGACCAATCAGAAAACTATCAAAAAACCAACTCATATGGTGAAATAGAGAACAACTTCAGATAGGTACAATTTGTCCGATCAGAAAAGGCAGATCAGAAAAAGGGATCAAAATTGCCGAATCAGTAAGTTTTTCTGATCAGGAGTGATCAATATTTCCTTGCGTCCGAGATGAGGATAGAGCGCGTGAATAACACAGAGGACGTTTGACAGCTAATAGCCATTATTAAGATAAGAACTGAGAACAAGTTGTACTTTCACATATGCTAAGCAAGTTCTTGTCTTAACTGAATTTGTAAAATTCCCAAAGGACCTCGGAGCCTACCTATAAATATGAGTTCTAGGGTGCCATTGGAGAGAAAGCATTTTTGCCTAAAATATAGAATCTAGAGAGAAAATTATTGCATTAGATCGGTTTGCACCCAAACTTGTGTCCTGATCAAACTCTTCCCGTTCACATGTTCACGTCAGACTTCATTCCAATAAGAAATCCTGATCCTACCTCACCATCCCGTCACTCTTCTATTGCTAACTTGGGTCCACGTCAAAACCCACGTCAATAACGGACGTCGAGACGACGGAAATGGTGGACTTCAAGACACTGGAAATGATTGTATCGATGTTGGATTAAACCACCTCGGTCAGATTTTGGGGGTAGAAGGAGAAAATGAATTGGGGATCTGAGTTGGGAATGTACGTGAGCTGTTTTAAAGTTTTGAAATATGAATCGGTAAGCAATACCGTGTGAAGAATAGGCATCGGTTGTAGTTTAGCAATTGACGCTTAAAGTCAATACACTTCGGTTTCTAGTTAAAACTAACGTGTATTGATTTGCCAAAATTTTCAAAAATACCACCTTTTTTTCTTTGCACGTTACTTTTAGAACAAACTGACGCGTATTCCCTTTTTCTTTTGCCTATTCTGTTGTAGTGGACGAAGGGTCAACATAAAAAACCTAGTTAAGAAAACACCCAACGAGAGACAGACATCTCTTAGAGGGGGAGCGTTTCCCTCAGGAATGGGGAAGAAGGTTTATCTGCCTATCCTGTCTTATATCCTATTTATCCGTACTATCCTCGAATTTTCAAACTTGTTTTAAGTAAGTTTGAAACTTTCCAGAGATCTAGAGGGACCTAATCGAATTTACATAATATGAAATGCCAATAACCAGATTGTTAGCAGACTAAAACTGTTCAATCTAATTATTATTTAATAATCCACTTACTCGTCTAAAAGGTGAATTAAATTATTGCAATTCTTAAATGTGCAAATAACTACAGAAGCCTACAATTATATAATAATTCTCTTGACACATCAATCTAATAGTTCATCCTCCTTTATAACCCGATAATCAATTATTCACTTTTCTTAATTCTCTATTCTTATCCTGCGATTTTTATTTAGCATCACATACTAAATACTAAGTTTAGATTACTGAAATCATCTTAATATAAGAATAATTAAGTAGAATACATAACTTTTTAGTAACCGCAATTGATTTCTCTATGTTTTACAAAAAAGAAAAAAAACAGCAACTGATTTCTCTTGTAATGCGCATCTTATTAACCAGCTTTCTTTCTTTTCTAACATGCAAAGTTATTTAGTCTCACCCGTGGAATATCAAATTTTTTAGGGGTCACCTCATAGCAAGACCCATCTAAGATGGATGTAAAAAAACCATTTGATAATCATGTGAGATTTAATTCTTGCGCACAGTCATAATATAGAATTAAATTCAACACAATAGTCCAGTCTAATATGTTTATCTAGTCGCGACTATCAAGATAAATAGCCTACTCGAATTAGTTAGAACAATGATAAATAAATCTCAAGAGAATAAAGCATCAACTTTTATTCTCGATTCAAGACTAAAGTATTTTTAATTGAATATGAGATGTTTCTTCTATACTTATCAAAAAAGCACCACTATTACAAAAAAGCATAATAGGCGATCTAGTTGTAATGAGGAATACGTGTCAGTTCTAGTGGCGATGCTATCAACAGTGACGCAAATTGTTATGGTATACGCGTCGATTTGTGGGTGATGCCTAAAGTACACAAAAGGTGTCGGCTGTTTCACAGAAACCGACGCCTATAGTATTTCTTAAAGAAAAAAATAAATTAAAAACATACTATAGGCGTCAGTTCTTACTTAAGAACTGACGCCTATAAGTTGTTTTAGGCGTCGGTTGTATACCAACAACTGACGCCTAAAACGTATTTTTATTTATTTTTTTCTAAATAGACCATAGACGTCGGTTTTTGTGTAACAACTGACGCCTCTTCCATATATATTATAGAATGCACAGTAGCAATGGCAAGAAGCTATATATAGCCTTGCAAAAGATGTAAAACAACAAACACAGCATCCAAAGCCAACAAGAAATAGAACCAACACTTGCAAACAAACCCAAGAATTGATTAAATTAATTCAGACAACTATAAATCAATGTACTCCGAACATCATGAATAACTGCCATATTGGTATACTACCCCAATCATCACAATCTAATTAATCTTACTACAGTCAATAACATGGTCAAAAGTTGGCAATAATGTAAATTATAAATTGTTCAAAAACTTATGTCATTAATGAACCATTGGAATAATGTGCACAAGCTAACTCTTGAAATGTACATTTTTGCATGAAAATGTATAATGCATAAGTAAACCATATTTTAAAACAAATAAGACAAAAAATACATACAATAGTCGATAAAGTACTTGGCCCACCTATCTCGAATCTTGTCTATAATCACTTGATCATACGATCTAACGTTATATGCCTACAACAAACAAAAAGAAATATAATTACTTTGTTAATAGAACATATACATGAATGCTTCCGATCTGTTTTCGATAAATATTTATACCTTGTCAAGATATTCTGAACTACCAGAACATTGTGTGACTATATTGTACATATTTTTCATTTCACAATAGCCACATTCATTGGATCCCAGTTGTTGAACACACTAAAATTTTCAATAGGTTGAAAATTAATATTAGCAGTTAAACCACTAAAATTTGAAACTTCAATATATAGTTATTGTAACATGTAGATGATACTTTTCATACCTTAATTCATTTCCACAGGAGATTGGTCTTCCTTATTTTCTCATACGCCCACAACGTTCTAATTACCACCCTAAAATTATTATTTATATATATGTGTGTGCATGTGTGTGTGTATAAGTTAAATAAACTCAAGCTCACACAAAAAGACTTTTATGCATTAGAGTGTGATTGGCATGTATTATAAATGCATTGTATTATAATACGTTTTGAATTTTAAATTTTTGGGACACATGGCAAATTCTACAATTGATACCTCACACACCTATCATATCAAATAACAATTTTTCAATTTTCAACAAAATTTAACTAATAAAATTAAGCCACGTATCTCAAAAATTCAAATTTCAAAATATATTATAAACCAATCTAATTATAAACGATACCAAACAAAACCTTAGTTATTGATAATTACTTACATGCCCAAATCCCCGTGATAGCAAATGTGCACTTACTATCTATCCTCCGGAGAATCCAAGTAGTACACTGTACTACGTTGAAGGCATGACAACCTCAATCCCACATCGCTTGGGTGAAGAAAAAGAGACCAGTTTATAAGTTAAGAGACCCACTACATCTGACATGAAGCCTTTTGGGTGAAAGCCCAAGAGCAAAACTGTGCAGGCTAGGCCCAAAGCGGATAATATCATATCAAAGTGGAGCGGGTCGTTATAGATGGTATCAGAGCAGAGCCCAACCGAAAGTATGGTCAACGAGGACATTGGGCCCCCGCAGGTGGGGTGATTGTGACAGCCTCAATCCCACATCGCTTGGGTAGAGAAAGAGAGACCAGTACTTAAGCTAAGAGACCCACTCCATCTGACATGAGGCCTTTTGGGTGAGAAACCAAGAGCAAAACCGTGCGGGCTAGACCCAAAGCGGACAATATCATGTCAAAGTGGAGCGAGTCGTTACAGATGTTATCAGAGCAGTGCCCAACTAGAAGTGTGGCTAACGAGGACGTTGGGCCCCGTTAAATGGGGTGATTGTGACAGCCTCAATCCCACATCTCTTAGGCAGAGAAAGACATACCAGTTTATAAGCTAAGAGACCCATTCCAACTGATATGAGGCCTTTTGGGTGAGAACCCAAGAGCAAAACCGTGCTGCTTAGGCCCAAAGTGGACAATATCATGTCAAAGTGGAGCGAGTCGTTACATAAGGCATAGTACAAGCAATACCCATGGTTTCTACAATATTTTATAAGAACGTAAGTTTGTGTATTTTAATCACAAATATTTCAAATTAAGCGAAAGCCCAAAAAAAAAAGATTAATATCTGCAATGGTTTTACCTCTCATGATACGGAATTAGAATGTACTCCTTATGCATCATTTTTTCAATTGCATTGAGCATGTAGATAAAACCCAGCCCCTCACACACTTGAAAGTTAACAGTTGCAGTCATCGATGGACAAAAAAACCCGATATATGCAATCTTGAATTGATTGCAGACCTGATGTAGATACTTGAAATATATTACACCAAATGTGAAATGTCAAATTATAAATTATATAATGTAATTAAATGTGAATGAAGAAGTCTTAGATTTCCCAAATTTGCAAATTAGGTATGTTCAACCATTGCATCTTGAGCAGATTGGCGATATTGTGGAATAAAACATGAATTACTTTGACCTCCTCACCGGAGTGGTGAAACACATTCTCATCCAAAGGCATGTCAATGAAATCCATAGAAAGGGGCAACCTAACAGTCAAGATGTGCAACTTTTTGAGAACGGTAGTCAAGAATGCCAATGTTGTAGCATCAACAAGACTAGGCCGTACCGAAGAGACTCCAACACTCGTGGGCTACTTGCCTTTTTCCTTGGATGCCACTTGTTCCAGTATCTCAGGCTATGGTATCTCTCGTGGCATCACTAAATGTGAGGGCCACTAAGCGAAACTGCCTTTAGTTACATCAACTAACTGCTGATGAACTGAATTTGGCACAGGTAGATTCAAGGCCACTACTTCAGGATCTATAGAGTCAACTAACACTTTGCAATGATCGGGCAGTAGTTGTTGACCATGCACCAACATACCAACCTCAGCTGGGTAAACCATTCCGACTCCAACAATTTTAGTCACGCCTTCACACACAAGGGTGAGATGACACGGGGTTGGCTTCTTCGAATATTCAACACAATTGAACAAAATAACATTAGCTGCAAGAATTGGAATGAAATTAATGTATTCAAAGACATCACAAAGCAACACTAAGTACCTCTATGTCATGTTGTGGCTGGTGATTGACCAATTGGCAGCTACTACGAGTCGGTGGCCTGATGGAAGGACTAGCCGCTGTAGGTATTTCCATGCCAACAAAATCCAGTGGTACTTCCATGCCAAGGTGTCGAAGGATCTACGATTGCATCCTAGTGAATTGGGCCTGCATCTGTGTCATGGTCTCATTCCTCACTCGCTCAGTGATGCTCGCCTCTGCCTCTGCTATGATTACCTATCTAAGATCATCGATTGACATGACCCGACTCTGTCTTCTCCTAGGCTCCTTAGTTCAGCCATAAACGTCCCTCACAGTGACGTATCCACCATAACCCCTTACTTGGCCAGGGTCCTCCTCCTTGCCAAGAGCAACCATCAAGATATCCCAGTATCTCTTTGGGATAAACTTTCCTTGTCTAGCATCCTCTTGCATTTGTATCTATTTGAAAAAATGCAAGATACATATAAGTGCCTAAATAAAGGGCACATAAGTTGATGTAATGAAAAAATTATTCATGAATTTATACTTACAATTTTCTCATAAACCTCCTTTGTTGTTTCGTTGGGTATGTGATAATTACCATCGAGCCCCAACTTCAACCTATCCCCAAGCCAATCGTAACTGTGATCCTGGGACTGAATGGTTGAGCTAATTGACGTACAAGAGGATGGGGAAGATAGTACAACAATCCACTCCAGCCTTCTACGGGCATAATCGATAGAGCCTAAAAAGTGGTGGTGTAGGTTATGCACTTGACTCTGCTTTGCCTTCTTGCTTTTCTCCTAAAAGTCACATCATAACTGCTTTTATTTAGTTACCCATAGGATGACACGTCCCACTCCCAGCACCTCTATCTTACTAGAAGTGCGACATGCGCCGACGATAAATTCCAACTAGAAGTCAGAATTTACCGTCAAGGCTCGTGCACATACTAATGATCCTAGAAAAATTTCGGCAGTATCTCCCTCATTTTATTGACAAAACCAACTGTATCAATTCCCAATACTGACAAATCAATATCTCACAAACTAATAATTCCTCATTATAAGCCACATCACCTCATAGATCAAGCAATATACTAAACCAAACATGATTCACCCAATTTCCAATTATATGCTAATAACCTTATACGTGTCAACCTTATAATTCATAGGATTAACAAATCCTATAGCAAATCAATTTCATTACGCGGCGGCTCAATTCTCAAAATAGCAGGCTAGACGTGTGCTCTTCCGATCTGCCCAAACTCTAATTGCTACCTGAAAAGAAAATCATTTATGAAAATATATGAGCTAACTAGCCCAGTGAGTGGAGTTTTATAAATGCTTTGGAAAGTCGAAACATAACTTTTACAAAATCTCGAATAAAATGTTCAAGTGCATTTGGTAATTTTCATGACTTTAAATATAAATTCAGCATAATATCAACATTTGTATGATCATCACATGTTTGAAAACATCATGAATATCATTTCACTTCATAATCATCATAAAATTACTAGACAACATCATAAAAATCATTTCATTTCAAGATCATCATAGAATTTTCCCAAAGAGTATCCAACATCTCATGTTCATAATATCAAGTCATACGTGCGTAGACATCAGCTTGGGCTGTAGGTACCTTATGATCTCGTTACCCTAGTTGGTACAACAACCAGCTTGAGCTATAGCTAGCACATTAGGCCCCTTCGCCTGAGCAGCATTCATTTGGTCAGCTTGAGCCATAAGCCCTTTTGCCGGTAGGTAGCATTCATTTGGTTAGGTTGAGCCAGAGGCCCCCTTCGCCTGTAGACGGCACATTCATAACATTGGATACATATTTGGGGGTTTTCACATATCATAAACCACATTTCAAATCCGTTATTTTCACTGAAAATCATAGGCATCTTGTTTGCATAAACTCCACATAAACTTTTCTAAGGAAAATCCACATGACTTTTCTAAAAAACATCAACCTTTGAAATTTCATAGAAATGCATTCATTATGAAACCTTTCTAAAGAAATATCGACTTTCGTGAAATTTCATGGAATTACATTATACATTGCAACTCATGTGAAATCAAAGCATAACATATTTTCATTTAGAAAGAAGAGAAGAGGAAGAGTTCCACTCATCAGCTAACTAGCATCCTTTCGTGTTTCATTTCCTGTGACATTATATAAAATTCTATTTAACATTTAATTCCTTTCTATTTTTTAATTCACATATGTAACTCAATTCTTTTACTTATCCTTGCTCAATCCTATTTACCTTCTTTCTAGCTTATTTACTAGTTAAAGATTTTCTAGTTTAAGTAATCATCTTCATCATTATTATACTACAATTAGAAAGCTCAATAATTACTCTTCATTTCCACACTTAACCAAATTCTTCAAGTAAGGATTCTTAAGTTTTCCTGTTTGGGCAATGCATATTTACAACCATTTTAAAATCAAAAATGGTGTCATATGCTTATAAAATTCTCCTAGAAGATGGAACACTTATAGAAGTTCATCATATATGAATTCGAGCTCAAGAAAAATACGTTAGCAATATCAAAATATTCCTCCAATTCCTAGAAATCTATTCTCGGGTCAGCACTGACCATCTTCACAAAATATGCCATAAAAAACTCCTACCGGACTCCAAACGGTGTCATTCCAATTTTGGATGATAGACAACTCGTAGGAGATCATTTTTCAACTTGTATCTTACTAAAATTCAATATATACTATCAGTTAGGACCTTTTAAAATTGAAGGGCAGAACAACCTACATAATAATTCTATGCCTAAACTCCTTTTGCAAAATTCATACATACATACATGGCTTCCTAGAGTTTCAGATCAACCTCTCATGCTTCCTTTCATATAATAGTTCTATACTCTACTTCATCTTACAATTTGTCATAGTATCACATATTAAAGTCTCCAATATCATCTAAAAATAAAAATAACAATTAACACTAATTTCTTAGTCTTTAAACCAAACTTCCTACATTGGCTAATAATTATCAAGTCATTCATTACTTACATTTATTTTCAACTTCACCAATTCCTCAATTACCATGATACTATTCCATAACTCATAATACCAACTGATCTATAAAATTTTCAACTTATTCTCCCACATAAAATTTCAACTTTACACTAGCCACTATAAGAATATAAGAATATCAAGGACCTTAAATTTCATAACCAAATAATGATTGAGGCCTCTAAAACATGTATTAAGTAAAATTACAAGCTAGCATTACATATTCACAAAGATTCCATAAACCCTTAGACATGATTTCCACCTTAAAACTTACAAAAATTAAAGCTTAAGATAAGTGGTACTTATGTTTGGATTCTAGTACTCCCCTTCTTCCAAAGATTTTTTGAACTCTTTTTTTTTTCCTCTGCCACAAGAAGCAGCCGTACTCGCTAGTCTCTCTTGCATTTATTTGCTTTCTTTCTTTTCTATTTTTTTTCTTCTTCTTTTTATATATATTTATACACACACCAATATGTATACATACACACACACCAATTTTCTTATATGTTCCATCTTTAGACTAAAATCCCTATTCCTTAGCTCATAGAAAACAACCTATGCCATAAAAAACAGCTTATGCCAAGGTTTTAGTGTTAATTTATGAAGAAATTTCATAAACCTTAAATGAAAATATCATCTTAAACTAATATAATTTAAAGTTTACGACCAAATAACACTTACTTGGTTGAATTCTTGTGGTCCTCTTCTTCTTGTCCTAAGCTTCTTCCATTTTTTTTTTGGCTCGAGCATATCCTCCCACGACCTCTCACTCTCTCTCGGCTTTCTGTCTCTCGTTTCCTCTCTGTGTATGTATGTTTCAATTGACCCAAATTGAAAAGAAAATTCTAGATGTTCAGGAAATTTCACCCAAGATCCCTGAACTTCTTTCTTTGCTTTAATTAGGTCTCGAGCTTCATGCATTATTTCACTGAAACCACCAACTTATGATATAACTTCATATAAATCCCAAACTTATTTAATTTCTTAAATTGTAGCCCAAAAATTAAATTAATACATCTTAGTCTAAATTTGCTATTGACTTAACATATTACACTTTTGACTTTGACGGGTAAAGGTCAAACTTTAAAAATAGTGAAACGATTCGTCACATAGGATGTGAAAATAATACAAAAAAATGCAAGTTCCTCCCCTTGAACTCTAGAGTGCCACGATCCTCTTTAAATTTTTTCCACATTTCTTTAGTAATGAATGGATATAGCTAACAAGGAGTTTATATTTCAAATGCTGCTGTTTGATTTAATTTTTCACTAAGAAAGCCTTAAAGTGTCTCCAACTAATCCCAGCTACTCTCAAAACAATAGGCTTCCACTTATCATCTACGAGATTGAATTTCTTCTGCAAAACAACAAGATTGAGCAACGTTATAGATAAAAAAAATGTAAACATGATAGCAAATTCATACATGTACACTCACTCAATACCTTGACGTCCTTCCAAACAAGGTCCTTAAGAGTATCCTCAACTTCAAGCCACCTGGTGTAGTTTATATGCACATGAATCTAGACCACACTCTCCACATGGTAGGCCAACTGCATACTAAACGGGCCGATAGGCCTACCAAGCTCATCAAACTCAAATACTCTTGAAGCGTAATCCTTCTTCTTCAACTTTTTGCAAGTTGTAGGACTTCTCGTCTGACTCTTTTTGCTACAATTTTCATCATCCATCACGTCGTGCCTACCTGCATACAAGTAACAACAAAGTGACTTAGTATTGCCATAATGATCCACAAAGCATAACATGTATAAAACAGAATGATCAACTTCGCATTTAGCTAACATAATCCAATAACAAGATATTAGCATGACATGTATAAATCAGAATGTAAATGATCTTACCCAACGACATTTTGATCATGAGTCATGGTCAATACACAGGCCTTCTTCATGATCAGAACACATATAATTTCACATATAATTTCACATATAATTTGTCTGTAGGTTATCATCCCCTGCAGGCATGTGATCTATTCTAACTGAGAATGGAGGGGTTTTATCAAACTGATCATACTCTTCTTTGTCAACCACATCGTCAATACCAGCTATACGTCATTTGCCTTGAAGGACAACTGACCACTTAGGCTTAATAGGATCAACAACATAGAAGACTTGCTTTGCTTGAGATGCAAGTATGAAAGGGTCATCAAGATAGCATGTTTGGCAAAAGTCTACTAGGGTGAAATCTAATTCGTCAACTCGAACACCCCGGCGGTTTTCAACCCATGTATAGTGAAAAAGGGGAACCTTGAGAACCTTGTAATCAAATTCCCAAATTTATTCAATAGTACCATAATACGACATTACGGCATCTCCCAACCTTGCATCAGTCGTACTAGAATATTCTGATGACAGTGCTACCAACATCACTCCATTGTTTTGCATTGTGCTCTTATTATCTTGACGTTTTATGTAAAACGTGTACCCATTTTTTTCATATCCTTGATAAGAAGAAACATCCATCCCTGAGCCGTACCCTTTTATTGTTTCTGTAATGGTGTTTGTCGTGTGTGACAACTGCTGGATAACTCTATATTTGAACCATGATATAAATGAGCGATTATGATCATTGTTCAACGAAAACTCACCTTTCAAAGGATTCTATCGCCTTAACATAGACATGTGCTCCTCCAAATATAGGTGAACTACAGTAAGGTGCTGCAAGAGAAGGAGGTGTGCTTTATCTCACATTTTGGCCGCGGGCACAAATTATTTGAATCCAATCGTACCTTTACCTCTTAGTTGACCCTCGTGTCGCGATTTAGGAATGCCAATGGCTTTCACACCATCTAGGTAATCAGTACAAAATTCAATTGCCTTCTCAGTAGCATAACCTTCAATGATACTGCCTTCCAGTTGAGATCGACTTCTCACGTATCCTTTCAAATACCTATGTGTCTCTCAAACGGATACATATACCTCAAGAACGTTGGACCACAAATATTAATTTCCCTCACCAAATGAACAATTAAATACATCATAATGTCATCTAAATGATGGCGGAAAATACATTTCCAACTGGTATAGAGTCCTAACAACATCGGCCTGCAAAGCATCTAACATCTCTGGATCAACTACCTTGCCACAAATTTTTTTGAAGAAAAAGCAGAGCTTAGTTATGACATGTTTAACATGTTTTGGCAATATACCTCGAATTGCAACTGGTAAAAAATGTTACATTAAAACATGACAATTGTGGGACTTCACACCAACCAATTTCAAGTCTTTCATCGACACAAGCCTCTTGATATTTGATGAATAGCTGGATGGAACCTTAACAGCATTCAGGCACACAAAAACTTGTTTTCTCTTGTTTAGACAAGGTATAGCATGCATGGGGCAAATATGTACGTTTTCCCGACTCTTGCAGTGTCAACTGGTCTCGTATTCCCATTTTAACCAGGTCTTTTTTAACTTTGACACTATCTTTCATCTTTACTGAGATATTCAATAACGTTCCAATGATACTGTCGCACACATTTTTCTCCACGTGAATTACATCAAGACAATGTCTAACTTGCAAGTGCTTTGTAGTAGTATGGTAGATCCCAAATTATAAATCTCTTCTTCCATAGACGCTCTTCCGATCTGGAGGCTTAAAATTTTTACCAAACACAACATTTACACTTTGAACTATTTTATAAACATGTTTTCCTGTTAACGGCAAGCGGACAACTTAAGTCTCTATTTTCCAATTGAAAGCCTGTTTCTTCTTTCAATACGGGTGATCAGGCTGGAGAAATGCCCGATGACCATGAACACATTTTTCTTGCAGTTATTCAACCAAAGATCAATCGTTTCATCTTCACAAATGGGGCATGCTTTGGCTCCTTTGGTAGATCGGAAGAGCGTCGTGACAAGTTCCCATATGCTGGAAAGTCATTTATAATGCAAAAAATCATGGCCCATAATGTGAAATACTTCTGGTCATATGCATTAAACACCGACGCGCCTTCATTCTACATCAACCTCAAATCGTCAATGAGTGGTGCGAGGTACACATCTATATCGTTATCCGACTGTTTAGGCCCTGAAATCAACAACGACAACATAATGTATTTTTGCTTCATACACAACCAAGGAGGAAGATTGTAACAAACCAAAAGAACTAGCCAAGTACTATGTCAACTGCTCATATTACCGTGCGGGTTCATTCCATCTGTACATAGACCAATCCCAAGATTCCTATCTTCTCCACCAAATTCAGGAAACAACCTGTTAATGTTCCTCCACTGGGGAGAATTCGCTGGATGTCTGAGTTTTCTGTCTTCTTTCCTTCCATCGACATGCCATCGCATTTTTTTCGTATCCTTTGCATTCGCAATTGAATCTAGGTATTATAGGCAGATACCATAACAGATTTGCCGATGGACCTTTCATATTCTCACTTTATCACGGCTGTCCTTTCTCTTAAACCGCAATGCCCTACACTTTGGACACACATGTAAGTCCTTATACTTATGGTCTCATGCTGGTATATGACACAATCATTTGGACATGCATGAATCCTCTCAATTTCCATACCCAACGGGCATAACAATTTCTTTGGCTCGTAGGTCAAGTTAGGAAGCTCCTTATCCTCAGGAAGCATGTCTCTTAGAAGTTCCAATAACCCTGTAAAACTCTTGTTACTCCACCCATTTTTTGCTTTCAAGTTATACAATTTGAATATAGCAGATATCTTTGTAAACTTACTACATCCAGGAAACAAAGGCTTTTCAGCATCGATAAACATGCCATCAAAAATGTGAGGAGTTTCAAAGAAATCATCTGGTATATTACGCATCAGTTCATCTATAAAATCATTTTGAACAAGATTATCTTCTCTGCCCACATTAATCTCTTCACTCTTGTTTACAGTGTTCTCCTCCTCAGTACCCTCATTGTCACCAGTGCTTGTCCTAGGAACCAAAGTCTCACCATGCAAAACCACCGCGTATAACCTTCCTTAAAACCATGCCTAATCAAATGGTTCTTCACTTCCATATAGCTATGATGTTTTTTTAGATTCCTATAATCGCGGCATGGACAAACTATCAATTCTTCCCGTTTCCTTTTTCTATTATCCTCGGCAAACTTTACAAACTCTTCAACCCTATTCAAGTATTCTAATGAGGTATGACTCTCATACATACAACTACAATCTATATATATCTCATGAACTACTGAGATGACCAAAACAAGAGTTATTTATTTTGAACGGATTATTTTTTTTTACATTATTTACTTGCTTAATTCATTTGTTTACTCGTACTTGTTATTTACATGTTTTTTTTTTTTTACAAACACAATCAAATAAATATGTACATTGTTTGAGTTTCATATTTTATTTGTACATTTATGTGATTTGTTATTTAAATATTTCTTAATTTTTGTCACAAAAATTGATGAAATTTTTTTTCATTATTTGATTTTCTTAAGTTATTTGTGTTCTTAATTACATATTTGTCTATTTACATAACCAACCAATTGAATTTTTATATTATGTCATTTTCTTAATTTATTTCTCAATCAACACTTTTCAACAATATATACTCTAGCATCACATTTTTAGTTATTCATCTCTCATGATAACGTATTAATATAAATTGAAAAAACAAATCTTTAAGAGGCGTTTTACCGAACATGTGGTGTGCAACAATTTCCACTTCTATAAAAATCCCACAGACTCATGAAATCAAACTAAATCTTGTGTACCCACAGCAATGTGTATATGTAATTAACAAACAATGTCCAAGAAATTATATACATCCACTAAATTCAACAAAATTATTATTTAACAAATGTATACAAACTTAGAATTTTATTCCTCAAAATGTAAACAAATTCCTTCGTTATTACAAACTAAATAAGAAAGTGATGGTAAGTACCTTCAAAATACTATGAAGAAATAGAAGAGAAGCCATCCAAAATCCAAGCGAAGATCGAAATGGATAAAAACTCTCAAACCCGCGACTGCCAGATCGGAAGAGCGTCGTGTAGGTGTTGCGCGACCGCCGTCCAATACATGCGCATGCTGTCCAATGCCCGCCAGTCGACAAGGCTGGTGGAAGTATCCGGGAGGAGTATGGCTTTTAGAAGTAGAAATATGCGCTTGGCCGTTTAAGGATCGAATTCACAAACTCTGAAGACACCCTAGCCTCTCGGTCGAAATGTGCAGAAGGGTGGGAAATTGAAATATATTGAAAGCAATAGGCGTCGGTTGCTATAAAGCAACCAACGCCTATAATAAAACACATCGCTTCGCTTTTAGAAAGGGGAAATTGGCCCAATAAAGATGCCTAAAAAAAACATTTGTCTAACTAGTGTTTGATCAAAAAAATAAGAGTAAAATTAACTCAAAAACCTTTGAAATACAAATGCGCAAATTTACCCCTTATCTGAGAAGCATTTCTCTTCCAAATCAGAAAACCTATCATCAAAATCCAAATCAACGTTAACTCCTCCCTCTCTCCATCTCTCTTGTTCACAAAGTTAACTCCTCGCTCACAGACCAACTATTCAAAATCTAACGGCTATCTCCGCTCCCAAATCGACTTCTGCTTCTTGCGATTTGGTCAATTCCCACAGTGGTTTGACATCAAGTGTTGCCGGAGAAAGCGGTCAATTGTACCCTTCTCTCTTCGTCCGGCTTTCTCAACTAATCTTTTCCAGGTTCGTGCATTGGCTTCTGAATCTACTGCCTCTTCACCATTCAAGAAAGTACATATTCAGAGGGACGACACGGTAACACCATCTTTCATTTGTCTTTTTGCGTTTATTTTTATTTGTTCCCAAATGCATAGATGTTCACTACTTTTTTTTTAATAATTTTTTCTACCTAATTTCTAAGCTAGGTATTTTGGTAAATGTAAAGGACCGTAAAGTTTGTTATTTGTACGACGCTCTTCCGATCTGATCGAAAAAGAAAAGAGTAATTTTCCTCTAGTCTGAAGTTGATATTTGGGCTCTGTTCAATTGTTGGGCTCTGTTTAATTGTTCAGATCATGCGTTTGAATCATCCATTTTCTTTTGATTCTTTTCTAATGTTGGGGATAAAATGTTGAGTAGACATTTGATGCCAATGTGATTGGAAAAGAAGATGCTCATTGGATTGTTGTGGTCCAGGAGTGGTGGGATGTTGATTTTGAGATCCAGAACCACACTCAAAAAATCTCAGTTTGAACCTGGCTTTACTGATCCCTGAGTATGATATTTCTGTAATATTTCATACATGTTTGTGACCATTTGAGAACAGAAGTTTTATCTTTTGTTTGTTTTCTTGTATCCTGTAGTTTATGCTGAGGAAAGGTTGGCTTGGACATTGCCGAAGCATAGCATTTGATGGACTGTCTTGATTGGCAAGGTGCTATGAAGGATATTCAAGCATCAATTAACTAGCTTAAAGAAAATGGTTCTAAGAAGGTAAGCACCTCCTTTTATCCAAAATTGGGAAGCTCCTCTCGCTATGAGTAAAATGAAGAAACAAAAATATGAATGATAGGATCATTGACCTAAGAAAACACTCTGTGTATGTGAGGTGCACTCTAAATTGCAAGCTTCACCTAGATTTGGAATCTTGTTATGAATTTCGTATGCTTGTGCTAGAAAAGTTTTGCCATTCTTGTTTATATATCTGATCTAGAAGATGAAGTGTGGAGATCATGGATAATTCTTCTAACTGGTCTTTGATATCTTCCTGAATTTACACTATCAACATTTGCAATTGCTCCAAAATTTTAATTTATATCAATGGGAACATATTCTGTTTTACACTCTAATATCTCAGTTCTCACTACTAAGAGGATATATTTTCTTTAAGATATGTAAATTGCCTCTCTCGACCAGGCTGCTTTGGGTTTCCAAGAAACAAAGTTGTATTTGTCAATTCTTTATATTCAATTTTCTTTGGCAGTTTCCCTTAGATGTTTGAATCATTATTTGCCTTTTTCTGTACAAAAAATTGTGCTAATTCAGTTGGCTGATTATTGTAGATGATTCACTATGCGTCATTCATTTTCATATGTAGCCTTATTTTATATTTCTCATACATTAAACTTACCATTTTCGGACTGTGTGTTCTTAGAGAAAAATATATTAGTCAAATGGGAAAAATGCTCATGTTTTAGGCTGATTGCTGTAGATAGAAATTGTTGGTATATTTTCACAAAATTGTTGAATAATTCTGCCTCGAATATTTTAATGGATGATTGTTTACTTAGAAAATATTAATTTCTAATCATATTCATTGAATGGATGACTGATGAAGTGTCACCCTAAGTAAATAATATTCATTTATGCATCTTTATGTATCTTCCTGGATGTCAGTTTACTAAATGTACCTAAATTCTGTTAGTAGTGTTTTGAGCTTTTTAGGGAGTACTTGCCTCCTCATGCTGCTTCTCAATATCTGTGATGGAAAAAGAAAAAAATTCATCATAAAGTGTTATCCTAAGCAAATAATACTCATTTATGCACCTTTATCTGCCTGGGTGTAGATGAGTTCTATTGATTTGTTGTGGCATTAAAACATTGTATGTAATTTTGCACTCAAGTGTTGAATGCTCACTCAATATTAAACACTGTGTTTCTTGTTCTTGTCTTCTTTATCAATTGTCCAAATGGGCACCATAAAGATTGAAAAGTTTGTCATAGTACTGGCATTCTGTCATTTTTAACCAAAACAGAAATGAAGTGATTTGTGGTTCTTATCTAGCTTGCATTGGGGTTTTAATACTGCTTTGAGTTTAAGGTTCTATTATTTTTAAAAGTAGTACTGGATGGTTTTTTTTTCTTCTGTATTATGCTTCCCATGCCATCAATTAGTGATTACAACAGTTGTCACATATTTTATTTCCTGTTGTTATGGCGTCTCTTTGATCTGTGGATTCATGAATAATCAGGCATTTTTTTTAATTTGCCTTTGTTTGTTTCCAATTTAGTTTTGATGTAGACTTGTATAAGGGAGGTTGCATAGGTGACTCGGCTTGGAATGGAGGTAGATTTTGCGCGTCATTTGTTTGTATAGTTTGCACGTCATTTAGAATGTTGCTTAATTATCTTAAGCTCTCATTTCCATTACAAAGACTTGAGTTTTGTGCTTTACATGTCTTGGAGTATTTAAGAGTGATGGTGTTTTACTTAGCAACATGCATGCTGGACATGTTCGGGTGAATATTTTGTCTCTTGATGGAGATTAATTTGTTATGCTTCAATCTTTTTAATAGTGAATCATATATGGTGTTCACCCGCGTTTTTTATATTTTTATTAATCATAGTGGTCATCATTTTTCATTCTAAGTATTTCAACTATTCTTTCTTTTGTGGGAGTGAAAATTGAAGTATCACATTGCAAGCTACATGATTATAATTGAGAAAATGTATTTACTTTATCGTATATATTTTTTAAACTTTGGATGAATGTAATATTTTCATTTTAATATATTAAAAAGTCTGTAAAATGAGTGATTGTATGACTTATAGTTTGATATTTATTATTTGTTGATTGCATGTGTGCTTATATGATTGATTGTACCTTAGTATAGTTCGTCTTTTATTATTGGTGGGTTTCATGTTTGATTATATAATAATATCTTCTCATAGTTTGTCACTATTATTATTAGGTTGAATGTGACTTCATATATGATGCGTATAATAAATTTTAATTATATAAATATTTGTTGAATCGTGAATATGCTTGTATGCATATTTTTAAATTTATAAACTCATAAATTTAGTGTTTTTTGCAAATTAGCAAATAATTTTTCGTTAGAAATTAAAAGTCAAAAGATAACCCAGCTTTAGGGAAAAAAAAACGCTCGTACAGTTTGCGGTATAGGGGAAATTCCTTTAAAATTTATGCAAACGTTTTTCACGACATGACATAGCTTAATTTTTTTTTTTTTTATCACGTTTGTGAAAACTAAAACGATTCATAAACTTTTTTGCACAGAATAATTGATGGTAAAACCATGGGAAATATGTAATCCTTTTGGGAAATTTGTCTACACAAAAAACCTTCCCGGTGGAATTGATGCCCTGAAATTGTGATTCTTCAAAACTAGATTCGAACTAAGTGTATAAGATCCCAAAAACCTAACCGAAAGAAGCCACGTCAGTGCACATATGCCGTGGTAGCGCCATATTCATGGCATGAATCTGTTATGGCACTAGCGAAGTCAAAACTTCATGAAACCCGACACTCATGAACCCATTGTGATCACTTATATGTTTCCAGTATGTTTAATGAATTTGGATGAGCGAATGGATGACTTGTGGATATCACGTGACAAGACAACCTACACAACGTACTACTAAGTCATGTTTAACACCCTATATGTTCAAAATACCCCTTCCTGTCACGCCCCACTAATTTTATAGTATTTTTGAATATCTTATATTGATTAACAAATTCCGTAGCGAAAGCTTCAATACAAATGCGGGGGCGGGATGTACAAAACGAACAAAATGGCTTTTGACTTGATAAATCTAATTATTTAAACTAACAAGTTGTTATATTTTTAAAGACTCATGGCAACTCAGTTTCTCAATAAAATACAAAGAACTCAACAAGTTATATTAATAGGTATTTTTTTCATTGATTACCAAAACGAGCAAAGTTAATCTTTTCAAGACAAATTATTGGAAAGCTATTACAATAGAAGGTAAGTTGCCAATGTTATATAAAATTATAAATATATTTATAGAGATGTGGACATACCTATTATTACAAAAAGTATAAAACTCATAAATTGGATTAACTATAAAATGCATTCTTGTATTAGTTTCAAAGACAGGTTTTCACCACATGCAAACTCTACTCCCGTTCGCGAGCATGTTCCAACACCTAGCTTGCCTTGCTTTTCAAATGTCATAGCTTCAATTATCTACAAAAATTGTAGTAAAGAGGGAGTGAGTACGAAGTAATCAATGAGTAACAAAACCCTTTGATTCACCCTTCAATTGAAAGATTTATTTCTAAGAAGACCATTGAATGTACAAAGCTTTTCAATGCACAAGAGGGCCCTTTTCACTAGTTAAACTACTACCCGTGGTGTGCGCAAGAGTCATATCAATTCAATTAATTCAATCATGGCCATGTACAATTAAGTGCATTCACAATTAACCCCGGTTGACCCTTACCAAAGTTCCAATTCAAAGCAAACACCACGCTAACTTCCTTATCCCGGGATCATTGAATAGATCATTGTGTGGGAAACAATTTAAAGCAATTCAATACAAGACGGGTAGGGTAATTAGTGATTCAAATGTAATAAATCAATCTTTCTTTTCAATGCATCAAATCCATGTTTGTCTCATGGAATACTTCAATTAAAAACATGCTTATCGTATCAAAACATCGTAAATACAAAAAGGGAATTAAGGCATTAGTTATTCACATCTTTAACTTGATTTTTCCAAAGGTTCTTTGACAAATGCCTTCAAATCCTTTATTTTCCTCAATCAAAGTGGCATTTCAAGTTGTATTCATTATATATATAGTGAGACGTCATTTCCAAGTGTAATACTTAAGGTTTGACAGGTTTCAAGGGTTGCTTTTCACCCTTTAGTATTTTTGGACGATTTTCCATTTATGAAAGGCTTGAGATTCGCCAAAGAAGCAAGATAATTAGTTTTAATATGGATGTGTGAATGTGGAAAGGGAGAGGGGAGAGAGGGATTGGTTGGGAGAGGTTGGCTTGTTTGGAGAATTCTCCCACCTTCGCGTTATTTATAATCATTAGAAAATATCTAGATTTAATTGTTTTTAATAAACCTTTGGATTGCCAATTAAAAGGTGACATATGGCGCGATCTGGCACCGTACACTTGGAGGGTAAGGTGGCAAATTACTCAAGAAGTCCTTATACTTGTGTCGCCTTGTAATTAAGTCATCGTGCTTTGATCTTATGTAACTCGAGTCCGTCAATTTATTGTGGCTTTTCAATTAAATGGCTATACTTTGGGTTATACAATTCATTAGACACATTCTTGTCATCAGGCTTTACTCGAGTAACACTTATTGATGCCAACTCAAGTGACTATTTAATCATCGTCAATCTTTATATTTTGTGGTATCTCAAGTGGTTACTCGATCATCGTTACAATAACATTCACATTGTCAATATCTGTATCTAAATTATTGGCATTCATTTGAAGGAAAAACCTTGTAACCTTTCAATTAATACAATACGATCATATTGCCATATTCAAATTCTTGGTGTGATCATCTTGTATTCTTACAATTGGTGCAATTCAATATATTCACATTGTTATATTCTAATTTTGGACGTTCAATTGAGTACTAATCTTGTAATCTAGTGTCATTCCAATAATTGTCCAATCATCGTCAAAAAGAACGATCTCGTTGTCAATAATCATATCTAATTCAATCATTGTCAAAAATAATAATCATGTTATCAATAGCCTCACTTCAAATTTTAGGCATTCGTTTGAGTAATAATCTTGTAACTTTACATTTGATGCAATTCAATTCAATAATCTTATAACCTTTTCGTTGATAATAATCCAATAATTATTTAATTATCAACATAACGATTACATGCTTAAAATTTTTCGAGTTGTTACACTTCCCCTTGGTCAAATGCACGGATCTAAGTTTGGTCCAGCCAGGAAACTATGTAAGTGCAACCCTGTAAAAGGAGGGCCGCAAAATCAAGATGGACAGTTGTCACTGCACCTATGCCGCGATAGCACCATATTCGCGGAATGAGTCTGTTATGGCACTAACGAAGTCAAAACTTCATGAAACTTGACACTCATGACCCCACCATGTCCAATTGCATATTTCTAGTATGTTTAATGAATTTGGATGAGCGAACGGATGAGATGTGGACATCACTTGACAGGATATGTTATACAACATGACGTTAAGTCAAGTTTAACACCCTATATGTACAAATACCCCCTCTCCAGGCTCAAACGAGTCGATGGAACCCAGGTTCAGTAGGAAGGCCATGTGAGTGCAATACAGTAAAAGGAGGGCCGCAAAATAAAGAAGGATCGCCATCACTACACCTATGTCATTAAAGTTCCATATTCGCGGCATGAATCCGTTATGGCCTTAACGTAGTCGAAACTTGTGAAACTTGACAATGGTAACCCCACCGTGTCTCCTTGTGTGTTTCCAATGTGTTCAATGATTATGGATGAGCAAATGGATGAGATGTGGAGATCACGTGACAAAATATGTTACACAACGTGATGTTAAGAGATATTTAACACCCTATATGTGCAAATGCCTCCTCCCCTAACTCAAATGTGTTCATCGAAGCTGGGTTCAGTAGAGAAGACATGTGAGTGTGTCCC
>CAVNYN010210379.1:0-13768 GCA_963692815.1 Nyctanthes arbor-tristis | reverse complement strand
CTAAATTGGAAAACAATTTTATTGACCATAGGGATGGCAACGGGTCGGGTTCTGAGCAAATCAGTTCCGCCATGACCCATGAAGCAAATTTTATGACTTGTCCTACAACCCGAAAAATTACGGTAAAGTCACGCAGTGGATTGTGTCAGGATTTTGACCCGTTTCTCGAACCATTTAGATTTTCTTAATATTTTTATTTTTCCTTTTTTTTCCATATTTTTCATTTATTTTTTTATTTTTTAAATTTAAAAGAGCGGACAGTTCACATCAAGCCTGACGTGACCTGATTTGCTCTAAATGGACCCGAACTGCCTCGACCAGGGGCGCAGAAAAGGATTGGGGCCCTACAAATATTTAGTTGGGTCGATTTAAATTATCATTCCTAATTGACCAGCTTAGTGGAGGAATAATACAATTTATCACCAAGTAATGCTATTTATCACTAATAGTGACTATCACCGTCACATGTATTAATCTCTTATCACTAAATGATAAGTATTGTCGCCAAGACTTGCATAGTCTAGTAACAGCCTAGATAATTTCGTACACACTTGATCAAGAGTTCATATCCCCACCCCTACAATCCCCTTCTAATATTCAAAAAAAAAAAAAAAAGACAAGTACTGTCAAATGTAACAACATGTAATTTACTCAATTAGACTTATCATATAATACGATACTTATCATGTAATCTACATCTATATATTCTTAAAATAAAGATGGCCAACTCGATTTTCCTTTTTTTCTTTTTTATGTAGTTCCTATAGTTACTTCAGATTTTATGGTATACCAACTTATCAACTATTTTTTATGGTGATTTCCTTTCCAAATATATATGTGTGTGTGTATATATATATATATATATATATGGTGATTATGGATTTTTTTTCTTATAAACGGATTACCTTTCCCAGAAACCGTGTGCTATTGGGTTTCCTTTGATCTTTACAATATATATATATTTTTTTATGTTTTTCCCCGAATCTTGGGCACACTCTCAGTCCTCGTTCTCTGCCTATCCCCTGCGCCCTCAAAATTTGATAGACTAAAGATAGAATTCATCAATGGTAACTGTAATTGGGAAAATTTTTTTTATAGGCGATAATTTAGGTCCGATGTTAATTTCCCCATTTAATTTAATTTAGGTTAGATGTAATTTCCCTATTTAATTTGCTGGTCACATGCAAGTTGATTTCTACTTCTATTTTTTTTCTACCTGGTTTAGTAACTATTTCATGCGTCTTATGTTTTCTTTTTCTTTCTTCCTTTCTTTTTGTTTTCCCCTTCTTTTTTTCTCTTTTTTTTTTTTTTGGCTACAATGATAGACTTCGAATCGCTTCTCACCCTCCCCCCCTTTTTTTTGCTTTTTGTCATTCTATTTTATGGCAAAGTAGACGATTGGTTGGAGGCCCAAAAAGTGATATTAGACGCTAATTGTAGGGAGACTAAAGTGGCATTTCCAACTATGTGAAGAATTGAAGCTTCAGCAAGATAAATGGTTGGTTAGCTAATTTTGAAGTTGAATCCGTAAAGCAGTAATTCTAGATCCATTTCAACATTTTTCATTTTTTTTTTGAAAGCTTTTGTTTTCCTTTCTAGCACATAGTTATTCTTGATAATGGTTTTCTCCATTGTGTAATTTGGCTGTTTGGTCCATGGAGGATGCTTCTTTTAGTCAGCTTATCAATATGAGTACATTATGATTGCTAATGTTTTTAATCTTGAAGACAATGAACTATTTACAAATTTCATTGTGTGAAACATGTGAAGTGTATAACAATTTGAATGTCTTCCAGTTGGGAGACTATGGTACTATGGTAAGTTATTATTTTCAGTTATTCTAAATTTTTCGTAGGCTATTTGTTTCAATGTAGAGCCTGTCTTTATAGGGTTGGGAATATGAACTTGACCCTCATGCTCATTCTGTTTATTGCATTTATGATAAATTTGATGAGAATACATGTTTGTGTTCTCTACTACTGCAGCCCATAAAGAAATGGGTCCAAATTTAAACCATGGATTATAAGTAGCATCTCTGTCTTTGAAATAAATGGCAGATATTTCTTATTTTCTGCATAACTTTTTCTATACATTTTCTTTGTATCATTATTTCCTAAAAAATGTGTCCCTTCGTCAACCCTTTTAAACTTTGCAGATATTAGGCATCCACCACAAGGTTTATTCTCTATTTGGGGTGGATTTCAATTATTCAAAGTGTAAGGCTCTTTGTTCAGTTCTAAAACTATGTTCAATTCTAAAACTAGCTAGATATTAAATTCCTAGGCCACTTTTAATTCTAAGTATTATTGATAGATGTTACTTTAGGAATGGGTTTTGAACTAGACGTTTGTCCTCTAGTATAGTCAATTGAAAGAAATTGGATAAAGCACAAAGGAACCATCATTAATGTCCGGTTTGCTTACAAGTAAAGCAAGTGAGAATATCTCTATATGTTCGATTTTTATCATATTTCTGAACATGCTTGTCAGGGTTCAAATAAGGCTTCTTATTACGAGATTTTCGTAAATAATAGCTATTTTTGAGGATGGGAATTTTCCTAGAATTCCTAACCTGTTTAGGCTTTGGTTTTATAAGAAGAGCCTCATATTGTTGAGGTGTGTAGATTTCTCCACAAAATCCCATATTGTTTCGCTTAAGATCATGTTGTATCTTGATATAAGTACACCGCTTCTTAAGTTACTCAATAATGAAAACAATTCTTGCACCAGTATTATTATATTTTGGCAAGACATTGTTCTTGTCAGAATTACTCCAGGCTTTAGAAATTTCTTTTCCTAAATCTCTTGAGAGTTTAGTGAAAAGTCTTGTGCTTAATTCTGTGGTGTAATAATGTCCAGAAATAGCAGAGATCGGAAGAGCTTGGAGGAATGGAATAACCTTAACCCAATTTCTAAGTTATAATTGTTCCAAATCTCTTATGGCTTCAGCTTGCCTATTCGTTAATCCAGTATTCACATCACCAGTAGTGACGGTCCTACGGATTAAATAAGTGAAATTATTGATGTTGTTATCTTGGGCTACAAGGTAAGCAACCTTATTAGGAAACTCTTCCGATCTATGATTCCCAAATTACTCTGGCAACATCACCAAGATAATTTTCAGCAATTTGGACCATTGTTTCTCTATCGGTTACACTACTGTGGAGAGCTTGGTAATCTCTATAGACTACACCAGTCCATTGTTCAAGGTAGGTATTCCAATTTTGCGAGATCGGAAGACCGGTAAGATTGAGAATTCCTGAGTTGAACTGAAAGTTAGGATTAGGTGGCTTTCTTTTGCCTGTGGTATAGAGATCCTTTTTTTCTTGGTCATAAAGAGTGACAAGATTTCTAGATGGATGTCCTAGATTGTATGTCATAGCGTCAGGTTCGACCTTTGGCATAAGAGGAGTGGTTGCCATTAGGCCGAGCTGACGAGTTTTGGAAGATGCAAAAGATGAGCAGTCTTCTAGGTATCTATCCATAAGTTCCATGTCAGGAAGAATAGGTGAAATATTAGGTGGAATATCAGGGGGGTTCCTCTAGTATTTCATCTAGTTGAACTATGTCAAAAGGAATAGCAGAAATATCAAGCCGTTTTGCTAGTATTTCAGCTGGTTGAACTAAGTCAATGACAGAGCCAATTGATACTTCAGATGTTGTATCAATTATTTCTGCAGGAGTGATATTTAAATCAGGTAAAACTTCTTCTTCTTCATTTTGAAGATTTTCTTCAGAAGGAGTTTTGGTGTCATTACAGACTTGAGTAGAAGATTTAGTATAAGTGTCATTAAATACGGTGTCATTCAAGACATAATCTTCTAAAGATCCAATAATAGTGCCATTAAAGACGGTGTCACGTAGGACTTGATCTTTTTGAGGTAAAGGCAATGCGTTTGCTTGGTGTTGAGTACATAAGCATCATCTGTTATGGTGATGATATCGCTTTTACAGTTATGAATTAACCTAGCAATAAACGGAATTTGTCTAGCAATCTTCAGGACTTGTTCCATTCCAAGGAGTTCTCTTGGCCAGAGAATTCCCATGCCAAGTTCAGTTGGATAAATTATCTTTCCGTCCCAATCCATAAAACGACGCTCTTCCGATCTCAGAGGTTTCATTATCAAAATCGGTTACATTTTCTATCAGGTTGATAATCTCTGAATCTGATAGAAAGATTTCCTGATGTATCCACATAAGTGATTGCATCTTTTGGCCTCAAATTTTGAGAAATACTAGTTCTAGGATTTTCAATTTTCCATTCGAAACCAGCATTTTTGGTTGAAGGGACCATTAATGGAGCCAAAAATCTTAACACTAGAGGATTCTAATACAGATATGATTCCATCAATTTTTAGTCTATATCTAGTGCTAGTATTATTCATTGTTTTCCCAAGAAAATTAATACTTACAACCAGATTATTACCAATTCAACCATCAAATCCTTTTGTCTGGATGGTAAGTTTCAAGTTCTAAACAAATTTTGGAATTGTTTGTAAGCATTTGTCAGGAGCAATATAGGCAATACCTATATTATTGTTGAGATCTAACTTATGCTAATACTTTAATACCAATGACAATAAGGCCAAACTGAATAAGCTTATTAATTCGGTGGCAGAAAGAGGTGACATTAAAGTCAGAATTTCTTGCCTTTCCATAGGGACGCTAAGAATTTCTTCACAAGAGTGGTAATATAAACCAGTTTGAAATTCCCAAGTACTGGTTTGGTACAAGTTTGAAGGATTCATAAGTTGAATTTCGTTGTTTGAAAAGATCTATGTATCTCTTTCCAAATCAGCGATTTGTTCCAACACAATAGGACTTCTTTCATTTCTAGATAATAATCTAGATAATAAATTCCTAGTCTGCGGAGTAGTGATAATTGAACTAGAAGTGGTATTAAAACCAGAAGTGGAAGCTAATGTCCGAGAATCTCCTGTGAATGGTCTAATATTCATTTGGAAACTTCTGTTTTGGCGTGAAAATGAAGAAAGTGGTACTTCTCTTCTGATTAAGGATAACCTCTCCAGAAGTTATGACCTTGAGTTTGCTAAAAGCATTCTCGAGTTCTTCAACTGAAGGACTAGCTTTCTGCTTGTCTTTCTTTAAAGTGGAAATACTCCATTCAATATCATCCATTCTAGCATGTCATTTAGCCAGAGGAGCCAGGATGAGATTGTTTTGTCCTACTTGACCTTGATCTCCAATGACATTAAAATTGTTTAAGACGAATCCTGCTTCTTTTTCATCTTTATAAGAAGCAACAACAAATTTCTTAGCCTCACGAAAATGCTGATTGATGTAATTATTCATTACAACGATTCAACACAGGTTTTAAGATCATGTACTGATTTTGAAATTATTAAAACTAATTCTTTTAGTTTAGTTATTTCTAAATCAATACGGTGAATATCTTCTTTTAGAAGAAGTTTTTATGGTGTGAAAACAGAAAATATTTTTAATAGATTTTCTAGTTTTTTCAACAGATCTGAAATCTTTTTTCTTGGTTAAAAGGTAAGACTCTTTTAAATAATCAAGACTTTTGATCATATTTAAAAGATTTTTGTTTAAGCATGTATTTGAAGCTCTTTTTGTGCATTTTATGGTGCAGAATTTATAAAGAGAATGTGTATTGGGAATGTAAAAAGGTGTAAAATGTGTAGTTGTAATTGAATAGTTATCAAATCAAATGTCAAATCAGTGATAGGTAAAATTATAAATTGAAAAAAAAAGAGAGCAAATAAAGAGCTTCAAATAGATGCTAAATTTTCTATAGTTTTAAAATCCATAAAAATTTTAAACAAAAAGGTTTTAATATCGTCCAAAGGGATAAGAGATATCAAAAGCTTGGTCAAACTCTTGACAAAAATTCCTTTTGGTTGGTTGGATTGTTCTGACTAGACCAAATAGATCTGGGAGGTGAAGACCACCTCCTGGTATTGTGAAACTGTTGTTATGTGGCAGAAAATTCACCAGGCCATGACTGTGTTTCCAGTTGCCATGGGTCTTAGGAATCAGGTGAAAAGTCGTGAAAATAGGGATCTCCTGTCCACCACATATCACTGGTTTTATCCCATGACTTGTCAGACTCTCCCAATGGGTACACAAAACTTTGATTGTTTTCTGAACTTCCATTGTTTAACATATTTACAGATGTACTCAGGTGAGCGTCATCTTGATATGTTACACTTTGGAATGGAGGAATACTATTCACGTCTCCTATATTTGGGGAAGGTATTTACAATCATATCATTGGTTATTTATAAATTTGCAACTATTTTAATTACAAAAATGACATTCATGAATTAATTTTGGTTTTTAACACTTAATTGTTTTAATTTTGCGTTCGAAAATTTTTTTTATTAATACTATGGATTTATTTTTTGTAATTCAAATATTATATATTTTTTATTTTTTATTTTTTTAATTTTTATGAATATCATTATTGTAATTTAAAGCTTAAAAGAAGTGAAATTTTATTTCAAATAGGAACAATACAAGCATCTGAAAAACTCAACAAATAACAAGTTAAGTTTGTTAACAATCAAGATAAACCAAACTACAAGGCAAGCAGGCAAGCCAATAATACAAACAACAAACCACACAAGTCAAAGCAAACTTAAAAACATACTGGGTACTTGATACAGCTGGACAAACTAAGGCCACAAATTTCAATAATCTGGCGGATGACTTGATGATCCTTTAAAATCTCCAAAGAATTGACTGAAGGATCCGGAACTATTCTGAGACCCTTCATCTTGACGCCTACTTCTCTTTTGGGTGATTCTAATTTGTCCTCTTTCAAGAATTGATACACATGTGGGTTTGTCACTGTATTCAAATCAGAGAATAAAATCTTGTTCTCCTCTTGTTCCTCTACAAAATTGAGTTTTCTCATTTCCAAGTCATGCCACTTTTTCCTATCTGTACTACCTTGCTGCTGATGTTATCCAAACTTGCAGTTTTCTTCTTGAATCACTTCAATAATCTTTGAAGAGTCATCATCGATTTTCCTCTTAAGTTTAAACTTTTTAACTCCAATTGGACGCTGAGTTGAAGGGCTCCCGTAATTGTTATCGTCAAGGTTCAAATTGAATGGCGGTATTTCCTGCTGTGTAGGTGAGGACATATATTCATCTTTTGCTCTTTGGTACTGTAATCAAGGTTCGATTATGTGTTAGACTAAGTTCAGTAGTGTTCAATAACATAGTAGTACTAAACAATAACACTTACAATATCATGCTCGAAAGCACCACTTGGATGAGTGTCCTCACCTTGGCGAATACATGCACGCATTTTGTTGATTGCAAATTTAATCATTTGCATTCTCTTATTAGGTGATTTCATAGTATGTTTCGGTGTGATGGATGGTGGGAGTTTATTATTGTATTCATCTGTAATTCGATTCCAGAGCAAGTTCTTTGACTGGTTTATGTCAACAATTGGATTTTCCGTAACATCCAGTCAAAAGTAAACAAGATACATGCCTTCTTCATGTGAACAACTTGGACCACGAGCGTTAGACGTCATTGTTAATTTCACGTGACAACTAATATTTTAGGATTTATTGATCAGAGTGTATATGTTTTGATAGATGTTCAGCTATTTATAGATGGAAGGGAACATAAATAAGTTTAAACGTAATTGATTTTCCAAATACTTGTATGAATAGTCATTTCAGCTGGAAAAGCGATTTTATTGCTCCCAAAATTTGCAGAGAATCGGTTCCCTCTGTAAATAATCGATTCTTTCCGCAAAGTTTGATTTTGTGTCTGCAAAGTTTGATTTTGCGTCTGCAAAGTATGATTCTATGCAAATTTTGAAGCTCTAACTATTGGAAATTTGAATTTTCCTTCTATAAAGTTTGGTTTTTCCCTCAGCAGATTTGATTCTCTATAAAGTTTGATTTTCCCTGAGCTAAGTGCGATTCTTTGCAAATTTTGAAGCTTTCACTATTGTAAGTTTGAATTTTCCTTCTGCCAAGTTTGGATTTTCCCTCAGCAAAATTTGATTCTTTGCAATGTTTGATTTTCCTTGAGCTAAGTGTGATTCTCTATAAACTTTGAAGCTTTCACTATTGCAAGTTTGAATTTTCCTTCTGTAAAGTTTGGATTTTCTCGTAAATAAGTTTGATTCTCTGCAAAGTTTGACTTTTCCTGAGCAAAGTGTGATTCTCTACAAACTTTAAAGCTATCACTATTGCAAGTTAGAATTTTCCACTATTGGAACTATAAAAAAGGGTTTTTAAAAGATTTTAATTCACACATGACACGTACCACCTACCACAAACTAATATCACCTACCTACCATGTGCCACCTACTACACACTTGTATCAACTACCTATCATGTGCCACCTATCACATACTTGTATCAACTACTTACCATGTGCCACCTACCACAAACTGATCCTCCTCTATTTAAGAATGACATATCCTCCACTTACCATGTTTTGGCTTCGATTTCGTATGTCCCAAAGTTTATTCATGCTAATAGTTCAGGCCATGCAAGTTCATGATAATTACTTTACACAAAAGAATGATGCAATATGTAAGTTACGTTTGTCTCCCCTTTAAAAAATAACTGCTGTATTTCGAGTACTAGCTTATCGCATATCTGGAGATGCGACTGATGAATACGTTAAAATTGGAGAATCTACTGCAATTGAGAGTATGAAACGATTTTCTCGATTTGTTATAGAGATCTTTGGTCCTGAGTATCTTAGATCACCAAACTCTAACGATATTGTTAGATTACTCTATATAGGTGAACAACAGGGTTTTCCTGGAATGATGGGTAACTTAGATTGTATGCATTAGAGATGGAAAAATTGTCCAACTACTTAAGCAGAATAGTATGCAGGTCATAGTGGAAGCCCCACTATTATCTTAGATGTAGTTGTTGACTTTGATCTATGGATATGGCATGCTTACTTTGGGTTACCCGAATCAAATAATGATACTAATGTGTTGGAAATATCTTATCTTTTTTCGATCCTGCTCAGGACAAAACGCCTCCAGCTCATTATGTCATTTAAAGAAAAGAATATAACACAGGTTATTACTTAGTTGACAATATATACCCAAAGTGGTCGACTATTGTGAAACAATTCATGAACCCCGTGGTCTAAAAAAGAAACTATTCGCCACTAAACAAGAAAGTTGTAGGAAAGATGTAGAATGTGCCTTTTGAGTTTTGCAATCAAAGTTTGCAATTGTAGAAGGACCGGTACACTATTGGGACAAAGGTGTATTAAAAAATATAATGACAACTTGTATTATCTTGCATAATATGATTGTCGAAAATAAGAGTGGTCTTGATGCCCCAATCCAAGAATGAAGGGAGGCTTCAGTACCTGAGGTTGAGCTGGCGCGTAATGAAGAAGTTTGGTTGAAAGTTTTCTTGAGCGTCATCAGCAAATTAAGGATATTACAACGCACTATGCACTCCGTGATGCCTTAATTGAACATCTGTGGGAGCAATATAGCAATTGTGAAAGTTAAGTTTGTGTATGTTAACGAGTCGATTTGAATATTTGTCTTTATTAATGTATCATTGTTAATGTTAATCGATTCCAGTATTTTTTTAACAAAATGAGCTATTTAATAAGTTAGATTTTTTTATTCCCAATAATATTCTTTATTTGACTCATTTCAAGACATAAATTATTTAACGTTAACTATTTATAATTAATATATAAATTAAATATGATTTTAACTAAATAAATATGTTATTTTATTTTCTTATTCAATTAACTTAAGTGAAAAATAAAAAGAAAATTGAAGTGCACCGATGGTTTCTCCTATATTTGGAAAGAGGTTTCCCCTAAATATAGGGAAAGAGGTTTCCCTAAACCCTTGGAGACGCTCTAATTCTAATCTCCTGTAAATTTATCTTGGTATCATAGCTTAAGGCTATTTGCAATGGCTTCAAATACTTTAGATCCATCTTCTATGGAGTTTAGTCATGCTGATAAATCTCCGGTTGCTGTTGGTGCTGTCCCAGATGGTACCAACATTGGTATCGCTCAATCTTCATCCTTCATGCCAAATCTATTTCCAATATCGCTGAAATTGGAGCGATCGGACTATAGTTTTTGGAAATCTCAAGTACTGCCAACTCTTTGCGTGTTTGATCTTGAAGGCTATGTCATAGGCTGTTACTCATCTCCTAATAAGATGCTTGAGCTCAGATCTTCTATTTCTAATATTGTTATAAAGCAAGTTGATCCTGCTTATTTGCTGTGGCTTCGTAATGATCAGTATGTTATGAGTTGGTTGATGAATTCTATTTCTGAGAGTATGTTTAGACATGCTGTTGGTTGTGAATAATCATGAGATGTCTAGAAAACACTTAAAGAACCTCTTTGCTTCACACTCTAAGTCTCAACTTTTATATTTGCGATCCTATTTGCAATCCACAAAAAAGGAAAATTGCTGTATTAGTGATTATTTTCTGCTTATGAAAAGTTTTGCTGCTAAGCTTGCTGTTACTAGATCGGAAGAGCACTGATGAGGAGTTATTGATGTATATTATGGGAGGTGTTGGTTCTGAGTTTGATGCAGTGGTGGTTAATCTTACCTCTAGAAGTGAAGTTGTGTCCCTACGGGAAGCTCAATACCTTCTTCAAGCTCATGGGATGTGTATTGAGCAGATGTGTTCTACTTCCACTGTAGATTTTAGTGCATCAGCTAATTTTGCTAAAAGAGGTCGTGGAAGTCTTTCTCTTCCTTTACCAATTATAGAACACAAAATCAGAATTCTTGCAGAGCAAGAGATAAATGAAATAGATCATTTGAGATGTGTCAAATTTGTGAGAAGCAAGGCCATTCTACTGTATGTTGTTTCAAAAGCTTTGATATCTCTTTCAAATTAGAGCTGAATTTTCCATCACAGAGGAGGCGTAACAATTACGATAATTCTATTCTTGGAAGAGGTTCTGGTCAGGTACCCCTACAGTCTTACATCGCATCTCCGTCTACCATTAAGGATGATGCCTGGTACATGGATAGTGGTGCCACATACCACATAACTATTGATTTGGAAAACTTCCAAGTGCATGCTGATTATAAAGGAAATGGTAAGTTCATAATCGGTAATGGTAATGCTCTCCCTATAGTTAATGTTGGTTCCTCTATGCTTAAGTCAAAGTCATAAACACCTCTGTTTCTGAGAAATATCTTACATGTCCCTTGCATTCATAAAAAATTGCTTAGCCTCTCTAAATTTCTTTATGATAATAATCTCTTTGCTATCTTTGGCTATGATTCTTGTGTGTTTAAGGACAAATGTTTGAAGCTGGTTCAACTTCAGGGCAGACTTAAACAAGGACTCTGTCAGCTTGATCTATGCAAGTCCTTGCCTAAAAATTCTACTCCAACTCCAGCTGAACCTAGCTGTTATGTCTCCATTTCTTCTAATAAAACTGTTATTGATACACTACAAAAACACTTGAACTCTGTGTCAACTTTTGTTTGTACTTGACTAGTTCTGGTGCAAATGTTTGGCACCAAAGATTAGTACATCCAAATAAACAAACTCTACAATGTGTTTTCAATTCCATAAATTGTACTGTTGATTATACTAAATGTGTTGATTTTTGTCCAGCATGCTAATATGGTAAATTGTCTCGCGCTGTGTTTCCATCTTCATTGGCCTGTACTAAAAATCCTCTAAACATCATACACATATATGTCTGGGGGCCCTCACCTGTCATTCCACTGAGGGGTATAGATACTATGTTCATTTGATTGATGAGTTTTCCAGGTTCACATGGATTTTTCCTATAAAGTCCAAGTCTGATGTTGTTCCTATTTTTCATTAGGTTCAATTTCATTGAAAAACAGATCTGTAAAAAGGTTAAATGTGTCCAGTCTGATTTGGAGGGTGAATATAAGAAATTAGAACCTTTTCTTGCTAAACTGAGTATTATTTTTAGGCACCCTTGTCCACACACTCATCAACAAAATAATAGGGTTGAACGCAAGCACCGACACATTGTTGAAACGGGTCTTACCTTGCTTTCCCAAAATAGTATGCCTTTCAGATCTTGGTGGGATGCTTTTACCGCTAGTACATATCTTATTAACAAATTACCCTCTTCTATTTTATTTAAACAAACACCTTTTGAACTACTTTTCAAACAAAAACCATTATATTCTCATATGAAAGTCTTTGGATGTGTTTGTTATCCTTTCTTGAGGCCCTATAACAAATACAAAACTGGTTTTCAAACTTCACAGTGTGTCTTCTTTGGGTACAGCAATAAAAACAAGGGCTATAGATGCCTACACTTTAGTGGTAGAATCTACATATCCCCAAGTGTGACATTTCATGAGCATCATTTTCCTTTCTCCTCTGGTTTTACTGCTCTTTCAAAGATTGTTTGAGATAATCCTATCACTTCTCAGTTGTTTACTCCTGGTTGGTCCTTTTTGGACAAGGATAGATCATGCTGTGATGGTCCTATTATAATTTGTATTGAAAATGGCAACCAACAGATTATTTTTTCTTCTATTTCTCCATCAATTTTAGCATCCTCTGGATCTCCATAGATATCCGTTTCATCATCTATTATTTCTTCTAATCCTACTTCCTCTTCCACACAAGAGCACTTATCACCTCAACTATCATCAGAAAATACTACTCGTGTACCTTGTCATCCTATGTAGACTAGTTCAAAATCTGGTATTTATAAGCCAAAAAGATTATCATTTCTGGCTATGACATCTACTACAAAAGAGCCTACATCAGCTCAAGAAGCTTTAATTGATTCAAATTGGGCTGATGTTGTGGCTTGTGAGGTTAAAGCCTTGCAAAGTAATCATACCTGGTGTCTTGTTCCAAGAATGGATGCTATGCTTGTGGTTGGTAACAAATAGGTTTTTAGAGTTAAGTATAAGCCTGATGGCTTAGAGGAAAGGTATAAAGCAGGGCATGTGGCCAAAAGGTTTCAACAAACTACTGGTATTGATTATTTTGAGACTTTTAGTCCAGTGGTGAAACCTTCCACCATAAGAATCATACTTGCTGTTTTATATGATTGGGATTTTCAACAAATTGATATTAACAATGCTTTCTTGAATGGTAAGCTACATGAAATAGTATTCATGGAGCAACCTTAAAATTGCAGAAAGCTCTATATGGGCTTAAGCAAGCCCCGAGAGCCTGTACTTTAGATTGGGATTTTAAAGGCTGTACTTTAGATTCTAGCTTATTCATCTATACTCATGCTGGTAACAATTTGTTTGTTTTAGTCTAAGTAGATGATATTCTCATTACTGGGAATAATAAGAGTTTGGTGGTTAAACTTGTTGATGATTTGAATATGAAGTTTACATTGAAAAAACTTGGTGCTTTGTATTATTTCTTGGGTTTTGAGGCTTATAGAGATAAAAATTGATATATACTTGACTCAAACAAAAATATGTCCAAGATCTCTTAGCCAAAACAAATTTGTTGGAGGCAAATGGTTGTGATACTCCTATGGCACCTGGCCAAAAATTGTCTTCGAGGAACAGTGATCCTTTTGATTATCCAACATTGTATAGATCCACTGTTGGCGCACTATAGTACCTCACCATGAGTCCTGATATTGCTTTTACTGTGAAAAAGTTGAGTCAATTTTTACATACTCCAACTGTTAATCATTGACAAGCTTGTAAGAGCATAATTAGTATGGGGGAAAACCCAAATTTTGGGTTTTTTTCCCACCATAATCAATTAGCGTATGGAGGAAGGGGAAAAAAGCCATTTGGGGGGGGGGGGGGGC
>CAVNYN010210375.1:24284-46216 GCA_963692815.1 Nyctanthes arbor-tristis | reverse complement strand
TGGGATTGCGAGGAGAGTGATAGAGTGAAGGCTGAGACAGATCCGGAATGGAAATAGTTAGGGGTTTGCCGTTACGGGCTTTAGTTTCAGAGGAATAGAGGGCCAGGAGAACGGCTTCGAAGCCAGCCAGAGAGACGGCGGTTGAAGAGGAAGGGTGGTGGATTCGGTGAAGGTAGAGATAGGTAAGAAGGGGAAGGAAGGAGAGAACGACAAGACGAAGGTCAGGGTCAGAAGAAAGAAAAGTATCATAAAGCCACTGGCAGAGGGGATCATCACCGGAACCAGAAGAGGGGGAGGAAAGGGCGGCGGAAAAGGAGGAGTAGGCGGCAGAGGAGAGGAGGAGGGAGCGGGCAGGGCGATCGGTATCAGCGAGGGAGGAGAGGGAAAGAGAATCAGTAGGAATGAGGGAAGATAGGATGTGGATACGGGTGCGGGCTTTGGAAATGGATTCCCACCAGGAGTGCATGGGGTCGGAGACAGGGGAAGGTGAAGAGTAGGGATGGCCATTTTGGTGATGCGGGGTGGAAGAGTTAGGACGGTGGTGGTGATCGGAGGAGGAGGTGGATGATGAAGGCGAGCCACGGGGGAGGGTGAAGTCCATGGCGATGGCGGCGGCAGCGGCTTCCTCTCTCTCCGTTGAATGGAGTTATAACTCGTAAAAGCTGGAGTCAAGGGTTGTACATTGGACTTTTCACTGACCTTTTTTAAATCAATAGCAATCACATTGTCTTTGTCTTTATTTTTGTTCAAATAGTTCTGCTAGTAAGTGCACAAGATTCAAGTGACAAATTTCTTAATTGCCCTATGTTATTTCTTAGGAGTTCAAGTGACCACAATTTGTGAGAAAATTTTCTGGTACTCCATGAGTACATACTTCGTCTTACATGGAAAAATTAAAAACTGTCATGTAGATTCAGAGGCCCTAACTTGGTTTAGACTCTTAAATACACATGTATATTTTTCATTAACCAAATGTATCAATTGTTCACTACTAGCCATCTAGAGTTGACTTCATGCCAAGGCTGTTACTTTTGCGGGAAATATGACTTCATGCCATGCTTTATTATTCGACAACTTATGTTGATAGTGATTTCTTATCATTATGCAACTTATGTATCCATAATGGCAAAATATTATTATTTTTTCCCTTGGTTTTAGAAACAAAAATGAAATGCAAACGTAATTTTGGTTATGGATGCAAAATGTAAGTAATCTGTGCTCCCCCCCACCCCACACCCCACCCAAAAAAAAAAAAAAAAGACAAGATAAGATAAGCAAAACCTGAAGGGACACACATACAAGTTATACAATTTTAGTTGTAAAAATTGTAGCATTTCTCCCCAGTTCATATCTTGCCATTGCTCCATGCATTTTCAGCTTGTTAGTGTTGGTGCATACATTACTTATTACTGCGTTGATTATTTTTCTATTTAGGAACTCCTTAACTTACTTCCTTTGCCACTTCAACATTTTTATATTTTTTTATTTTTGGCTCCATTGAAGCATAGTACAATTCTCTGATCATTGAAGAGAACGTAGAAAAAATATCAAGATAGCAGCACAGAGTGATATTGTGGTTCAGTGTAAACTATTTTGTAACACCGAATTTGAAATGCTTGCCCTTGTTTTGTTTTACCCTTTTTCATTATTTGGCTTCCAAGTACATATAACGGAAGTAAAATATAAACCCAACCCCTGAAGGCAAAATGATAACACGCTCCTCAAATCACCCAACCACAAGGTGGAAAAACTCGTGCATCCAATAATTTCAAAGTTCTGCAATCATCGCCATCAAAATAAAAAGACCACACACACTGCCCCTTAATAATAAGAAGTTAACAACACTAAACCTCCAAATGGATATATTACTGGTCTTTAAATAACCTGTAGAATAATGCTATTGTTCAAACTCAGCAAAGCCCATTTCTAACAAGGTAAAAGTAATCATTCAGCTTAAACTTCCCCATAACTGAATGGCGAAATTGAAACGACTTACGGCCGCAATGAACACAATCAAATCACTTGCTGCATAAAATATCATTACTACAAAGGAAAGCATCAGTCTGCCACTCCACAAGAAACAAATAACAAAATAGAAGAACAGCATACAAACAAGTTAGAAATTATTTAAAAAAACACACACACACATGGGAGCACTTTCGAGCTACACAAGGTAAAATGGCAAGCAGCAATTCCTGAAGGTACAGCATAAATCAACTCTGACATATAAGGCCATGCCAACTGCTGATACCATGACCAAACTGAACAACAACTAGCAAAGCGCTGACACAGAACAATTGCAACAATGTCATAGATTAAAGAGATCGGAAGAGCACACGTCTAGAGAGATTTTTAACACTTACCAACAGATGAAACACAAGCAAAATCAAAATCATGGATCCATATACTCACTCAAAGATAGCGCGCTTCTTGTTTTCACAATGTTTAAGAAAGTGCAATAAATGTTGTTCATGAGTAACATTTAAGAACATTTTTCCCTATATACCCTTTCTTTTATTTGTTATTCCGCTTTAATTCTTCTTTTATTTGTTTTTCCGCTTTCAATTCTTCTTGTTTTGCAATAACAATGCATATTAAACAATGGCATATAAGAGAATTAAAAAATTAACCAAGCAAAGTGGACTATAGTTTGGGCGGATAGTGGACTGTCTTTGCAGGAGAAGGGATTCCGATTTTATGCCCACCTGACAACGTATAGAGAATTTTATGAATAATAGGATTCGAAATGCCAAAGCCACCTTTATGCAGGGTTTCCAATAGGCAACTTCTTCAAGGCATCTAAACATCAATATATGTGGAGACTCTAAATGTCAATATATGTAGAGACTGGAACATAATTGAGAGCTTGTTCTTTGGGGCTTTACATAAAGCAAATAATTTATCAAATCAATACAAACCACACATTCTCCAATCTCCACAAAAAACAAAATTTCACACATCCCAATAATCTTTCTTTATATTTCCACCACACATTCTCGTATAAATTTAAATTTCATTTTTATAAAGCTCCAAAGAACAAGCTCTGACAGTTGAAAGTAATTTATCTGACGATACAATTTATTTCAAAAGAAGTCAAGAACCAATTAACAAAAATTCAATTAGGACAATTAGTGTTTCAACCAACACTAGTTCTCCAAATAATTAAGCATTGGAAACTATCACAGGGTGTTTAATTTCGTAATTTCTTCTTTCATTATAATTTCACCTACCATTAACTACTTAATCACAACCGAACATTTCAAGCACTCATTAAATCTCAACCCCTCATTCTATATCATTATAATTTAAAATTTTCCCATTGTAGTTTGAATTATAATCAGAACCAAATATCACTTTATTTGATTCTTCCTATATAACATGCACAACAGAATGGTTCTATTTCTTTTTTTTTTTTCAGACGGCTAAAACATTGTCTCCCTTCCAAATATATTATTTATCTCCACTTTTCAGAGATGCTCCTATTTAAATATATAAGCAACGACTAATTGGGTGCTTGATTCACATTCTTATTTTCTATATATAATTCCACCTGCACTGATTTGGAAGCCACTCAATTAAATTCATATTGAATCTCCTCACTACTCATTTTACGCCATCATAATTTATCATGATAATGCGAAATTATAATAAGAAGCAAACACCACTTAAATGAGGTTCCTATCAATTAATGTCATTAGGCACTCATATCCAATCTACCATAAAATAGGTCACTTATTCAGCTTTCATAAAGTACTGAAATCTCTTCGAGGTCACTTAATGTCATTAGGTATTCATATCCAATCTACCATAAAATAGGTCATTCCATCCATCTCCATTACTAAAATTACCATTAATTTCTTCAAGCCATTTACTCAACTATAATATAAAAGAAGTTATGTGGCAGATGACGTTTAATGAAAACAAAAATATCATATAATCTCTCACCAAACTCCCACCCGTTAATATTCTCTAACCAAGTAATTCATCCCTTCCCAACTTTGAATCTCCATTATTTTGTCAAGAGGAGATCAGACTTACCACCATATCAGCAAAGCCATCGGCCTTCGAAGATTCTTAACTTCAATTAAGGGCACAAATACGAGGGCAATAAATTTGGTTGGAGAAGATGAGCTAGTAGTGAGCGTTGACGGGCACGATGATGAAACCACACAACTAAAAGCAAGAACATGAAAACCCTAGTACTTTATCTTTGGCATTAGTAAAAGAAAATCAAGTTTGACTATCAAGTGGCAGAGTTTATCTGTCCCGCAACATAAACAACCTGATTCTACGTAGAAGTGTTAGGAACTAGTAGGCCTGGGGGTGGTTTGGTTTGGTCGTGGTTTTAAGAAAACCAAACTAAACCGAAAACCGATGGTTTTTTGAGAAAAACCAAACCATTCGGTTTTGATTTGGTTTGGTTTGGTTATGGTTATATAAAAAATTATAAAATATATTTCAATGAGGTCACCGATTAAAGGCAAAAAGAGAAAATTATGTACCTTGTATGAGTAGCAACTATACTCATGGGTTTAAGTTACATGATTTTAATAGAAATCGTGATTTTTTGGTAACTTTATTCTTTTAACTTTAGTAATTTAAATAAAAAATTAAGTTACTAAATTCGAAATCAAATCCTTTAACTTGGCTATGGTTTGGTTATTGGTTTTGGAACGAAAACCATAACCAAATGGTTATTCGCTTTTATTAACCATAACTGTTTCAAAATTTAGAAAATCCAAACCAAGCCGCTCGGTTTTGGTTTGGTTTGGTTCAGTTAGTTATGGTTATTTTGCCGAGCACCCCAGCCCTAGGAACTAGGCGGGATCATATGTGACAATTTGGATGGAGAAAATAAATCGGTGGAAGCAGGAGCAGAGGAGGAGTGAAAGGCAAAGGTGAGGGTCTGAGGGACAAGATTCAGATTTTTTTTCTTTTATATTTTCATTTTCCTGGAGAAGGGGCCTGGTTAGCATTGATTATACTAGGCACCAAATTAAGCAAAACAGGATGCTAACACTAATCTTGGTAACACAAGTAGAAACTTACCCATTTAATAACAAAATTGAACACCAGTGACCTCATAGCAACACATTACAGTTAAAGAGTGACATGGAAATGGTTTTCGTGAAAATTATAGTGACCAAAATAGTGATTTATCCAAAATGAAAAGCCTACTTCATCAGCTCTCATGAACAATGTGCTAATCGAAAGCACCTCATCCAATTGTGAACTAAGAGAGTAATTATTAGTTGTAAACTAGTAAGTACTTATCACATGCCTAACTGGGTCACATGCCTCATTAGATTTTGATCAGTCAAGTGGTACCACGTACAAGAAAATGACTTCACGTTGGACAAGAAATGATTGCGATACAGAGCCCGACCTCTTAGAATCACATCAAAGAATGGTATAGCATAAAGAAGGATTGAAATTTATTCTATGATTTAATCTCTTCATGATATTTATATGAATCAATCAAATGCCCAAACTGGATTGCTTCTCATGGAAACATCTCAACAGAAAAGGCTCTCAAACTTCCATCTACTAACAGTGCTGCATGAGATGTGAAATAAGCAACATACGGCAGGAGCCAGAAGATTCATAGCGGGTTACGCATGATGCATCCAAAATGAGCATCTATTACCGCGGAAGTTATTTCATAAAATTTAGAAATTACACTCACATGGGAAATAGTGCTCTCTCATATCACATATTGTGAGTAAAAGATATCCTAAGAAAGCATCACATTCTTTTATCTTTTCACAAGTATGGTTGGAATGCAGTGCAACCTCAGCATGCCTAGGCCAGATTTATGACAAAAATGAAAAGGTTCGTACCAAGAAGTATTGAAAATAAATCACACGACCTGCACAGCATATAGCGCATTTTCAAGCATGTGAAATGTAAGTAATTCTGCCAACAATTTCCTCACTTAAATCGCATAAAGTCCAACGGGCATTGCATGAAACCTAAGACACATTCATTTAACTATTTTTTAGTTCCTTTGCTTAAAACACTCGCATAACAAGAAATGTATATGTGAGCAAAACATAACTCATAGTCTTGAACTGCATATTTCTTGTTAGTCAAGAACGCCAGGATCATCCTAAGTTCATCAGGCGCTTTACAAATAAAAGAAGATCATCACTAAGGAATAAAATTATCGCAACATTCCTAGTTATATGAAAGTCAAAGTACTGATTTATCAATTTAGCACTGATTACCTTGAAAGTTGAAGTTCCTCTTAGTTCTGGTGCTACTTACTTTTAGAAGGAGGAATCTTTAAGTTCATTAACTTCAACGATATACCAAATAAAGATGCTTCTACCTTTCCGCAGAAAAGCAATACAATAAAGTCATGATGTTTCTTTCATCCCTACTTTCCTTTATACAGTTGATAGTTATACTTCATAAACAACTAATAACACATTAGAGCAAGGTAAACAACACTAACTTCAAAAATAAGCTACCATGACAAGATTATATCACCAGTATTTGGGTTAGCAAAAACAAGAAGCCACCAAAAAAAGAACATATAAAAAAAAATTCTAATCCAACTCATACAACATAAAACTCACGAAAACCCTTTCTGCAGCTTGAGAATAGCAGAGTACATTTTCCTCCTTGAGCCAACAGCATTGATCCCCATGTCTTTAAGATCCTCCAGTGTCAACATCGGCAATACCTCATCATCTACCTCGTGTATCTCAAACACTGGGGCATATCTCCCCAACCCCAACCCAATCAACCACTCCCGCACCGCAACATTCCGTCCACTTCGCTGCTCCTGCGAGTTAATCTCATCATGAATAATTCCATTACTCTCTGAAGCCCGGACCCTACTACCCCGCCTCTGTTGATCCCAATACTGCAGGCCCATATTCTCAACAGAATTGATCGGGCTCTGCTCTTTCAAGAGGGGACTCTCGGAGCCCTCGGGCTCAAAATCCTGAAATTCAGCATCGTTGTTCTTCTGCTCATCTTCAAAATTGGTGGTGCTATCGGCTATTCCACCTCCACCAGCGCCGCCACCTCCGTTATTAACGGCGGAATCAAATTTATTCCAGTTGGTACGGACCCGCTTGGTAGCCTTCTTATTTTTGGGCTTACGCTGAGGGAACTCAATGGCGGCTGCATAATTCTCGGCGGGCTCGACGATATCCTGGTAATTCGTCTCCACTCCGTTGACAAGGTTGGTAAGGGGCCGGGTCCTGGAAGTCTTGGCGGCGAGAGAAGGGTCCTTGTGGAAGCGCCAGGTTTTGCTGGGGCGGCGGCTGTGGTGGTCGTAAGGTGGGTCGCCACCGATCTCTCCCAATCGGACACTGGGGCGGCGCTGTCGTTTCGGGGCAAGGCTTGGGCCTGGGTTGTTGGTGGTAGAAGGGGCTGGTTTTGAGAGTTCAATTGGAGGTGGGTCTGGGGATTGCGCGGTGGTGGTTGGTGGGGCAATCGAGATAGAGCCTTCCGGCGGCTGTAGCTCCGTTGCCATGAAGGCGAAGAGAGTATCAGTGTGTGTGTGTGTGTGCAGAGTGAAAATGCAATTTAGCGTAGCGTGCGTGAGATAAGGGAAAGAGGAGAGAGGATCTAGTGTATGTGCGCGTAGACTCTGTGTGTGTGTGCGCGAGCGCGAGCGCGCGTGCGCGAGAGATCTGGGATTTTTGAACATGGAATTATTACGGGTCGGGGTGGTGTAACAATTTGGGCCGAGTATTGGGCTTATTTGGGGGCCTATGGAGGGCTGAAAACTGAAAGAGGAAATTAGGCCTACACTACTTCTTGTAACGTTGCCTACTTCCCATAAAGTGGTCTAATTTCAATTTTCACATATTATATTAAAAAAAAGTGAAAATTAGTTAATACACACTCATTAACCCTTATAATTAGAAAATATTTATTTTAACTTTTAATTAACAAATTATAAATATTGGGTCATTTTATTTAAAAGAATACGGTTAATGTAATAAATTACAATTGAGAGTGTAATAAGGATTTTTGTAATTTGTTTCTAAAACTACTCTCGATACCAAAATAGTTACAATTGAGAGTATTTTTCTAATTTATTACAAATGTAACAACTTATATGTAAAAATCCCATTAAAAAAAATATAATTACTAGTAGTAGTATAATTTAATATTATTTCTTTCTTTAATATATACTTTCATTTATAAAATATTACACTTTAAATAATACTATTTTTTAATTACATTGCATATTAAATAGGAGTATAAAAGATAATTAATATTTTAACTATTTTTTAATAGCAAAGTGAACCATATTTTAAGGATGAAAAAGAAAAATTTTATCATCTTTGTGGGACAGAAGTAGTATTATTTGAAGGGATCTTTTGATATATACCCTTTTTGTCAAGGGTTGAAAAAGATCTTACTATTGAAATTAATGATAAAAGCGCTTCATCTTATTGTTAAACTACCCCTTTTATATTAGATTTAATTATTAGAGAAAATATATATACACTACATTTTTTGATATCTACACTACATTTTTATTAAAGTGATGAAGAACCCCAACCTTTGTTATTTGCCATATTTACACCCCTAACATTTTTTGCAATATTTTTTCTCAAGTTCTTTATTTAGTTATCACATCATATTCTTAATCAAGGGTGTATGTTCAAAAAAAATTATTTTTGTACTTAGAATCTAGAAAAAAATATGTAGTTTTACTTTATAGAGATATTACTTTTGCATTTATTAAAAAAATTTAGAAAGTTCTGACAATGAAATTTTTAAAATGAAAGTATTATATAATACAAGATGTCACAGTTAATAAATAATTAAAAATAAAAAATATGACAAATCTAATACCATATCTAAAATCAATATATATATATATATATATATGATTTAGGGTTAGAGGTAGTGGCGGGCAACAGTGGCGGGTGGCAAGGTTTGATTATTGTAGGTGAGGATGAAAGTGGGTTGGTTGACAGGGTTGGTGATTGGTTTGATGATTATAGATAGCTTAAATGCTTGTTTGGTTCTCTTTTCAAATCACATTATAATTTCACTTAACACTTATTTGACAATTATTTATTTATAACTACAAATTTCAAACTTTCATTAAATCTACATTACTCATTCAGCGCATTATAATTTCTCGCTATAATTCAATGTCAATAATGATAAATCAATTTACTCAAAAAAAATAATAATGATAAATCATACCATCACTAAGTCTACAACTATTTTTTTCTCCTACTTTTCCAAATTTGAAATTGGTCAAACCAGTTAGACTCACATATTTCACAGACATATTTTATAGGATTGACATGTACTGCACAAATCTCCACCATTCAACTTTATTTATTCTCTCTCTTATTTCTCATTAAAACTCATTAAAATGAGTTTGCAAACGGGGAATGAATCTTAATCCTCCTTACATTAAGATATTTAATGTGAGTTTCGATACATGAATTGGCTTCTGCTCTTGGAAACAATTAAAATTCAAAATAGAGATTCAATTACATACTGCTAACTAGCGTTAGATACATATTAACTGTATACATGGTGTGTTTTTAGCTTCTCTACAACATCAATTCTAACAAGCACAATTATACTATATTTTATGTACAAAATTTCTCTAAAACTCTACCCGCACAACGCACAGATTGAAATCTAGTTAGTAAAAAAATTGGGATGCATCCCCATAAAAATCATAATTAATTCAAATGTCATATTGACTAAGCCAAGTTAGTTAAAGAGTTACACATCGAAATTAAAAAGTTACATTTTCATTGCAAAATCATAAATAGAAAAAATAACATTTAATTTAAAATATTGCATTAACAGTGTCGAGTCTAATTAAAAGTTACATCTAATTAAAAAAACACAAATAGAAAAATTCTAAGTTGATTTAAAAATGTCATAGTAATCAAAACACGTTTAATTAAAATTACATATCGAAATTAAAAATTCACAGTTAAAAAAATCACATTTAATTTAAAAATATTGTGTTGATTGAATCACTATAATTAAAAAGTTATGTTACATAAATAAAAAAAAATTACATTTAAGTTTTTACAATAGAAAAAATCACATTTAATTTAAAAACGTGATATTGATTGGGCTATAAATTTTTTTTTTCAATAACGGATGTATTTCTTCTGTATACACCGTATTTTCAAATTGGATAATGCTAAATATCCATCACATCTCATGTCCACCTTACATCCACCCATTTGAATTACTTAGATATTGTGATAAATTAAAAACAAATTATCATAAATTTATTGCAATATATAAACAATTTTATGGGATAGATATTAGGTGGACATGAGATAAGATAGATTTATAGCATTGCCCATCCAAAAATTATTGTAAATTTCAAAAGTTTAATCAAATGTAAGTACCTAGCCTAATTTCCTCTATTTGAAAATTACCATCATTTAAAACTATTTTAAAAAATGTTAATTTTGCTCAAAATAAATTGGAGAGGATAAATTCATGTTCACAACCGTCTAGTCTAGTTAAAAATAGAATATAGTCAAACAAATCACATTCACATGTTTTTTATGATACATCTACATAGCTTTTAGGACACGCTATTTAATACCACTAGTTAATTCACCTGTGCATTGCACGGGATAATAATACTAGATAATATAAACAATTTAAAAGGATTAAACATGACTGTATAAAAAAGATTTTAAATTATAATATTTGACCATTGATGTGTGTGTAAAAATAATAAAAGTGCCACCCGTAATACGATATATTTCATTAATGAAGATAAAAAATGATTTACGAAAAAAATTAAGGAAAACATTGAAGAAAATTTGTAGAGTTTGTATTAAGCTGCACGGGTGAATTTTTAAAGTTTGTATTAGGATGTCCGTGTATAACGCACAAGAAAATATGTTACATCCGATAAACATAGCTTGAATAAACGATGAAGGATATTACATGTATTACACTATTTATAATAGAATTTGTTATTTGGCAATTTTTAACACAAATCATAATTTTCAAATATTTTCAATTTATAACCCTCGGAATATCTATGTAAAATTATCTATGAGTGAACATCAATCTTTCCTACAAAATGCACGTGTGATCTATTGCCGCTTTGTTTTTTTTTTTTTTAACTTCTCTAATATGTATTAATAATATCTAATTTTTCTTAACATACACATTCTACAGATTAAATATTTTAATATGTTAATATAATTTAGTCAAAGAAGCAAATTGTCGTGACCAATTCAATTAGAAAAATCAGGAATTGGCGAATGCTAAAGTCAATCTAAAAAGCAATCTGACATTGAGAGATAAATACAAATATGGTTTATCGGTTCACAATAAAATTTTTTTCAATTATGATCCATTAAAATTTTGAACTTTTTAAAAGTTCAAGACCCATAAACTAAGGCTCTATTATACATAATCATTCTTTAAGTGCATGTTTGATTCACTTTATGATAGTTGATTTATAAAGAGAAATTATAAATAGGTAAAATGAGTAGTGTAAATTTAATAAAAGTTTGGAATTTGTAGTTATAAATGAGTAGTAGTCAAATCAGTGGCAGGTGAGATTATAATGTATTTTGGTAAAGATGATCAAACAGGGGCTAAGTATGTTGATATATACATACATTCTCAGGTCTTTTCATTAAATAACTAATGTGAGATTATCTTTCTATGCACAAAGTCACATTGTCAGTTGCACTTCAAAGAAGAATAAAATTTTAACGTTTTTTAATAAAAAAATCCATGTGAGAATTCAATTATAACATCCAAAACTCACTTAATTACACTTTTATTATGGAGTTTTGCTAATTATTTAACAATTTTATAAATTTTAGCATTTATTTTTTAAGTTTTCAATTAAAATATGTTCAACCTCGGTTCAACCTTTTAAATTTTGAATTGTTATCTTTTCCTGTTCGATGATCTGTCAGATTTTTTAAATATTAGCGAATATTGAAACCAATCTAGAAATCAATCCGATGATATGAGATAAACACATATACGATTTACCGGTTCACAATAAACCTTTTTTAAAAATGATCAACTAAAATTTTGAACTTTTTAGAAGATTAAGGCCTATAAGCTAAAGTACTATTATGAATAACCTTCCTCTAAATAGCTCAATATTGGCATACATCATTAATTTTTTTAACTAAATAATCATTATGGGATTCCTTTTCTATGCCTAAAGTCTCATTTTCAATGACTTAAAAAAAAATTTCAACATTTTTAATGACAAATCCATGTGAGAATTCAATTATAATGACCAACAGGCACTTACTTGTATTTTTATTGATGTTTGCTAATTATTTGACAATTCTATAAATTTTAGAATTTATTTCTTAAGATTTTAATTAAAACCGATTCGACCTTAGTTCGATAACCGGTCTGATTTTTTGAACATTTGTGAATACGGGAACCAATCTAAAAAGCAATATGATGGTGTGAGATAAACCTGAATACGGTTTACCAGTTTACAATAAACTTTTTTTTCAATAATGATCTATTAAAATTTTAAATTTTTTGAACATTCAAGGCCCATAAGCTAAGGCCATATTATACATAACCCTTCTCCAGTATAGACATATATCCTTAATTCTTTTCACTAAATAACCAATGTGGGATTTCGTTTCTATACCCAAAATTACATTTTCAATGACTCTTAAAAAATGAATAAAATTTTAACATTTTTTTATTGACAAATCTATATAGGAATTCAATTATAATGTCCAAAAATCACTTAATTACACTTTTATTATGGAGTTTTGTGAATTATCTTACAATTTGATAAATTTTAGCATTTTTTTATTAAGTTTTTCATTAAAACCAGTTATACTCGATTTGACATTTTGAACCTTGAACTGTTAGCTTTTTCGGTTCGAGGACCGGTAATTTTTTTAACATTGGCGAATACTGGAACCAATATCGAAAGCAATCCAGCGATGTGAGAAAAACATGAATGCGATTCACTGGTTCACAATAAACTTTTTTCCAATAATAATTAATTAAAATTTTGAATTTTTTGGAAGTTTAAAGTCTATAATCTAAGATTCTATTATGCATAACCCTTCTCCAAGTAACTTAATATAAGTATGCATCATCAATTTTTTTCACTAAATAATCAATGTAAGACTCCTTTACTATGCTTAAAGTCACATTTTCAATGGCTCTTAAAAGAGGAATAAAATTTTAACACTTTTTAATGACAAATCAATGTGGGAATTTAATTGTAATGCTCATAGTTGCACTTTTATTGAGTTTTGCTAATTATTTAATAATTTTATAAATTTTAGCATTTATTTTTTGGTTGTGCTATTTGAACAAAAATAAATACAAAAAGTTTAATAAAACTGACACATGGCACAATCTTGTTTCCCAATACATCACATCACTTTTACATAAACACCAATCACACAACCCACTTGTCAATTTTGTCAAACTTTTGGTCCACTTTTTTTGTCCAATTAGAATTTTCCTTTATTTTTTAAGTTTTTAATTAAAATCGGTTCGACCTCAATTTAACCTTTTAAACCTTAAACTGCTAACTTTTTCAATTTGATGATTGGTACAGTTTTCTAAACACTTACTAATAGTTGAATCAATTCGAAAAGCAATCTGACAGTGCGAGATAAGCACGATACGATTTACCGGTTCACAATAAACTGTTTTCAATAATGATATATTAAAATTTTAAACTTTTTGAAAGCTCAAGGTTCATAAACTAAGGCCCTATTATGAATAACTCTTTTTCAAGTAGCTTAATGTAGGCATACATCCTCAATTTTTTTCACTAAATAACCAATTGATGATTCCCTTTGTATAGTCAAAGTCACATTTTTAATGGCTCTTATAAAAGGAATAAAAATTCAACATTTTTTAATGACAAACCCATATTGGAATTCAATCATAATGCCCAAAAGTCACTTAATTGCACTTTTATTGAGTTTTGCTAATTATTTGATAATTTTATAAAATTTACCATTTATTTTTTAAGTTTTTAATTAAAACCGGTTCGACCCGATTCAACTTTTTGAACATTAAACCGTTAGCTTTTATAGTTTGATGACCGGTTCAATTTTCTTAACATTTGTAAATACTGAAACCAGTTTGAAAAACAATCCAACAGTGTGAGATAAACACAAATACGGTTCATCAGTTCACAATACATTTTTTTCAATAATAATCCATTAAAATTTTTAATTTTTTAGAAGCTCAAAGCCCATAAGCTAAGACTCTATTATGAATAATCCTTCTCTAAGTAGTTTAATATAGGCATAGATTCTCATTTTTTTCACTAAATACTGAAACCAGTTTGGAAAACAATTCGACGGTGTGAGATAAACACGAATATGGTTAATCAGTTCACAATACATTTTTTTCAATAATAATCCATTAAAATTTTTAACTTTTTAGAAGCTCAAAACCCATAGGCTAAGACTCTATTATGAATAATCCTTCTATAAGTAGCTTAATATATGCATATATTCTCAATTTTTTCACTAAATAACTAATGTGGGATTCCTTTTCTATGTCAAAAGTCACATTTTCAATGGCTCTTAAAAAAAGAATAAAATTTCAACTTTTTTAAATGATAAAGATAAAAAAATTATAAAATCGAATATTCTTTTTCCATATTATTTTAGGTAAAAATTAATTTATTTCAATTATTTAATTAAAATCGGTCTGATAACCTTGCATCGTTAGCTTTTCCGGTTCGATAACCAGTCCAATGTTATGAACATTTGTAAATGCTGTAACCAATCAGAAAAAAATATGATTGTGTGAGATAAAGACGAATAAGGTTCACCGATTCAAAATAAACATTTTTAAAATAATGAACTATTAAAATTTTAAACTTTTTGGCCATATTATGCATAACACATCTCCAAGTAGCTTAACATAGGTATACGTCCTCAATTCATTTTACTAAATAACCAATGTAGGATTTTCTTTCTATACCTAAAGTCACATTTGTAACGACTCTTAAAAAATGAATAAAATTTCAACTTTTTTAAACAGTAAAGGTAAAAAAATTATAAAATGGAATGTTATTTATCTACATTATTTTAGGTAAAAATTAATTTTCTCAATTATTTAATTAATATCGGCCTAATGATCTTAAACCATTAGCTTTTCTGATTCGATAACAGATATGATTTTCTGAATATTAGTGAATACTGGAATCAATCAGATGGTGTGAGATAAGTTGAAACAAAAAATTAAGAAAATCGATTGAAAATATAACTGCTCAAGATAAGGAATGAAAAGTTTGAATGTAAAGTGAAAGAGATTAGAGAAATCTTAGATAGAATAAATTTTATTAGAGGAAGTAATGAAAATATAGATAAAGAAAGTGAGATTTCTAAATAAAATGAAATCTGATTTGGTGATTGAGATTAAAAATTGAAAAATATAGTAATAATAATCAGCTAAATTAAATATATCTATAAATAATATAAATTAAAATAAAAATTAAAAACCTATAGTAAAATGAATAACTAAGATTGCAAGATGAAGTGAATGATTGAATGACTTAACCTGATTTAACAAGTGAAAATGGGAGGGAAACGGTAAAAATGAAACTATTTTGTTTTTATGTATATACACAGATATAGATATTGATTATATATGTTCTCCACCAGTTTTTCTAGTGAATCAATGAAATTCTATAATATAGAGCTGTCTGTCAATTACAAACAATCAAGTCAGAAAATTATATGTGATTTCATATATAGAAATGTGTGATTGCCCATGGAGTTAATTACCCGAAATGTCACTATACTTTCAAAACGTTATCTCGCATGCCATTATACTTTAAAACTCACCCTATATGCCACTGAACTTGTGAAAATGTTATCTCATTTACCACTCCGTAAATGACCCGTTAAAAATGTAACGAATTTGATGAAATGACTAACAGAATTTACCACGTAGTATCTTGGCCGTTAGTTTTTTAACCAGATATTGATGGAGTGGCAAATTAGATAACATTTTCACAAGTTCAGTGGTATATGGGGTAAGTTTTAAAGTATAATGGCATGCGAGATAATTTTTCATAAGTACAGTGACATTTCGGGTAATTAGTTTTGTTGCATCATTGTTCTGTATGAGAAATGTATATCTAATATTAGACGACCACTTTATGATACATAGCAGATCGTATATTGAACAAATAATCAACTAAATTTATTTTACAAAACTTGAGAACTTTTTTTTTTAAAGCTTTTTATGTAACAGATTATTATATAAAGGTTACTTCAAAAAATAGAAAATTTAAGAAGGGGAAAAAGTGATGGAGAAAGAGAGAATTTTCCATCCTCATCACTGTCCTGCATATCAACAGCAGCATGCTCTGTTGTATCTTCAAATTCAAATTTTGTGGAATAAAATAGAGTTTGAGAACATAACTATTGATATATTCCCAATAAAGTTTCTCAATGGCAAAATACAAAGTCTAGAATAATTCATACTATTGATATAATATCTAATGCGATCGTCTAATTTTGAAGATATATTTCTCATATAGAACAATGATGCAACAAAATTAATTACCTAAAATGCCACTATATTTATCAAAAATTATCTCATAAGACATTGTACTTTATAAAACTTTTCTCATATGCCACTGAACTTGTGAAAATATTATTTAATTTGCCACTCCGTCAACATCCGGTTAAAAATAATGGTCAAAATGCTATGTGGTAAATTCTGTTAGCCATGTCATCAAGTCGGTTACATTTTTAATAGGTTGTTTATGGAGCGACAAACGAGATAACACTTTCACAAGTTTAGTGACATATGTGGTAAGTTTTAAAGTATAATGACATGCAAGAATTTTCTATCCGCATCACTGTCCTGCATATCAACAGCAGCATGCTCTGTTGTATCTTCATATTCAAATTTTGTGGAACAAAATAGAGTTTGAGACCTTAACTATTGATATATTCTCAATAAAGTTTCTCAATGGCAAAATATAAAGTCTAGAATAATTCATATTATTGACATAATATCTAATGCGATCATATTGATGATATATTTCTCATATAGAATAATGATGTAACAAAATTAATTACCCGAAATGTCACTATATTTATGAAAAATTATCTCACAAGACATTGTACTTTATAAAACTTTCCTCATATGCCACTGAATTTTTGAAAATATTATCTAATTTGCCACTCCGTCAACATCCGATTAAAAAAATAATGGTCAAAATGTCACGTGGTAAATTTCGTTAGCCATGTCATCAAGTCCGTTATATTTTTAATGGGTTGTTTACGGAGTGGCAAACGAGATAATACTTTCACAAGTTCAGTGACATATGTGGTGAGTTTTAAAGTACAATGACATGCGAGATAACTTTTTGAAAGTATAGTGGCATTTCAAGTAATTAACTCATTGCCAGTGGGACTTTCTTGTAGAATTATTTTATTGAAAAAAGAAAAAAAAAGGAATTATCTGAATGAACCGTTCTCCAATGTATGGTTTAAGGTTTTGGGTGGTATAGAAGAGAGAGTTAGAGATAAAATAATTATTTTAATTGAATGTAAGTCGAAAGAATTATTGGAAAAATAGAAAGGGGAAAGTTAAAAAAGATGATAGAGATATATAGAAATTAAAAAATAATGATAAAATAGTAGTGGAAAAGATAGAGATAAAATTGTGTTTTTAGCCCTTATATGTGATATGAGAAAGCAAAAGTTGAGAAAAAATAGTGTAAATGAGAAAAAATTGACTAAAAAAACAAAAGAAAAAAGAAAACTTGTGTGACCAATTAATTTTTTTGTGTACTTCTTACGTAGACCATACATCAAGACCTTAATAGAAGAGATGCTTTAACAAGAGAGAGACACACATAAAAATTAGTGAGTCTAATTTGTTTCTTTTTTTTTTAATTTTCTTTTCCTTTCATTAATTTTTTTCATTTATATTATTTTTTCTCCATTATTTTTTATTCGTATCACATATAAGGTCTAAAAACAGATCGAAGAGCCTTTATTTTCATATTCTCTGCCACTATTTTATTTCTCTATTTTCCCAATACATTTTTTGGTCAACATTCAATTAAAATAATATCTTCTCTATCTCTCATCTCATCTACACCATCTATGACTCATCTACTCCATGTATGATCCAAGACCATGTATCAGAGATGCTCTTAGACCAGGTTAACCTTTAGCATCGGTGATGCTCTCATGTATGTGTCTCTTCCGTCTCAGTAGCCGAATCCCGATTCCGGAAAACACTGCCATTTCTTTCTCATCACTCTCCACACGAAGATCTAGGCAGACCAAGTTTCTTCCCTCTTTCAATAATATTTGCATATTTTTAAATTTCTGATATATATGGAGAGAAAGAGAGATGAGAATTTGCCGTACATGCGGCAGTGGAGCAGCGAGTCAGCGGGGTCGTCGCCGGCGCGTGGTAACCACGCCAGGTCTTCGTCGATCAGCGGCATTTCCAACATTAAGCGCACTCAGAAGTATGCTGCTAAGGCAGCCGCTCAGCGCCTTGCTCAGGTCATGGCTTCCCAAGCTGCTGCCGACAACGACGATGATGACGGAGACAATGACGATGACTTGGGACTCCGATTCAATCCTCCTCTTCCGCTCTCCCTCTCCAGGCCCATTAAAACTAATGGCAGGCCTGCCGTTCCGTCTCCCAAGATCATTAGATCTTCTTCTGATGCGGTAATTTGGACCGTTATTTTTACTTGTACCGTTAACACAGAAATGATTTCGATGATTTTCTGTAAAATGAAGTAAAATGCCCTGATGAGAATTTATTTTTAGAACTTTGCGTGCTAATATTCAATTTTGCATTTTTTTAATCTGTATATATCTGATGTGGGAATATGTAATGCCAGGCCTAATGTCATGCTGATTGTGATTTAGCTGATGAATTATCATCATCAGCATGTTCTAGAGTTTTATTCTTGTGCATAATGTACAAAATAGAAAAACTCGGAAAAAAAAAAAAGGAAGCGGAAAGAGTTCTTTTAATTATATAATAATATCTGATAGGGAACAAAGAAATTATAAAATAAAAATTGACTTGGATTTTAGTTGATTTTATTATTTACTTGTAAGCCTACTTTTGGGAGATGATGAATTCTCAATGCATGCATGTATGCATCTGCGTCCGTCTACTAAATTGATAAATGCATCTGGATTCGTGTATGATGTATTATGAGGGATTGGGGCTTCCTTCCACTTTCCTCTTTGTTGATTTTAACCAGGTTACTCAGAACTTATTGGATGAAGCTCCGCCGGCTCGCTCAACGTCGACGGGAAGGCCATCCATGTCAATTCGCACAATGCCCTCACTGCCACCCAGTAGACCATCACTTAAGACCCCGACGCCCATACCACCAATTGATCCTCCCACCGATAGACCAAGAGAGAAAAAGTATACACTATTCCTTTAGTTGTTTCAGAAACTTGTTATTTTCAATTTCCCCCTGAACAATTTATTTTATTTAACAAAACTGCTGCTTTATGTTTTATTTTATATATCAATATAAGAACAGTTAACACGTCAACATACTGCATGATATATTTGTTAGCTTAAAGCTTCACGTCATTGTAAGTTGGGTGATGGTGTCATTCCATAATTCCATTCATATTCAAATGTGAGCGGTCCAAGTGCTTCATTATACAGGAGTGAGCTTCCCTGTTACTTGATATGTTCCCATGGCTGGGTAGTATTGCTATTTTCATGCATAGAGCAACATATAATCGCAAGATCATTGGAACACTCATACGAATGTGAACTGCAGGTTCTCACCAGATTTGACACAGTTAAAAGATAATGGAGATGAGCGCGCCTCTTCTGCTCTTCGAGATGAAGTATGCTTTTTTGTTTACAAAAAATTTGGACCATTGTTATGCTGATTCCAGGGAGTAGTTTTCTACTGTTCAATCTAATATCTGCTTATTGGGCAGCTTGATATGATACAAGAAGAAAATGAGAGTATTCTTGAAAAGGTGTAGATCCTTTCTGTTCACTGCATAGTTCTTTTCTACACTTATCGTTTGCTGTAGTTCTCATAAATATTTTCCTTATTTGTGGTGTCTTACAATATGCTTCAAATTCACTTTACAGCTGAGAATTGCGGAGGACAGTTGTGATGAAGCTGAAGCTAGAGTTAGGGAGCTTGAGAAACAGGTTTTTCTCCTTCCATTTTTTGTTTGCAGTTGCACTGTAAACGGCTAAAAGGTGTTTTCTTGGCTTCTAACTGGAAATTCCGATTCTTTTAAATATATCTGCTCAGCTGCTATACTAATACTTTGGCTCACATTCTTTATTTTCAAGAATGTTGGTGCTTTCTTTTTCACCTGATTTGACAATTTGAGGTCCCAAGGATTTACTACAATATTCATTATCTTTTTAGCTCTTTGTCACTAGTTGGAAAGTTAATAAATAGGAACTGGTTTCCTACATGATTTGGTTCACATGACAAAGGGCCCGCCTCTTCCGTCTTGTTAAATAAATAGTTGGATAAGGATCATAATATGCTTTTTGCTGTTAGATTTGTGGATCACACAGATTAGCACTTAATAATAATTGTTCTTCATCCAAAAAGCAGTTTTGAACTTATTTCACATTGTCAAATAATTATGTTTCAGGTATCTGCACTTGGGGAAGGAGTATCTTTGGAAGCTAAACTTTTGAGCAGGTATATTAAAAGGTCACAATTTCACTCATGTGCTCCTAATTTTCTGATTATTGTATGAGCTCTCATATCTCAAATTTGCAGGAAGGAAGCTGCATTGCGGCAAAGAGAGGTTATTTTTTTATCTTTATGACATAGAGACTGAATCCATTATTAGATAGTCGCAACTTGCAAGTTTGTGCTTTTTTCCCTTTTCTTATGGTACTGTAGGCTGCACTTAAAGAAGCAAAACTAGCAAAAGACGGGATAGATGTGGAAATGGCATCCTTGCAATCTGATGTTAAGGTGAAAAGATCTCGTTTCATTTACTTACAACTACGTATCTTCCCCTTGATTTTTAATTCTTTACATTTTGACTAAACTAGATTGCAAAAGATGAGGCTGCAACTGTTGTTGATCAGCTGTGGGGAACTGAGTCCGAAGTTAAAGCTCTACGCAATATGACGCAAAGAATGGTGTTGACTCAGCATGAAATGGTTTGCAGCTATTCTCGCATTAAGAGTATAGAATAGAATTATTTTTATTTTTCATAACATTTATTGTCTGCAGTTGCTTTTGTAACATATTCATATTGCAGGAAGAAGTTGTCCTTAAAAGGTGTTGGCTGGCAAGATACTGGGGCTTGGCTGCTCGTCATGGTAATTTTCATCTCAGATGTGCTTCTATTTCTTATATTTTCTTTTTCCGCAGAGCACATCAATGGTCAGGATCAAATAATTACAGTATTATGGGTGCATTTGCGATATCTCATCATCATTTTTTTTTTCAATTAATTATATTGTAATTTCTAAGTTCAGTCATGCTTTGAAGGATTCAATTTGCTGTTGCCTATTGCAATACAGCCGTTTCAAAATGACTGTTGATGTGTATTTTTTGTACACGTAACACGACGATTTAGTGGTACCAGGGATCATCCCAAAAACCATATAAGGCCAAGGCCAAGGTTGAGGGATCAATCCCTGGGGACGCGATTTCCTCAAGGGAATTCACAAATCCTTGAGGGGGCCACCCACCATGAGTGTGGCCCCCAAAGAGGACAAAATCATACCAGGGATCATCCCAAAAACCATATAAGGCCAAGGCCAAGGTTGAGGGATCGATCCTTGGGGGACGCTATTCCCTCAAGGGAATTCACAAATCCTCGACCCACCATGAGCATGGCCCCCAAAGAGGACAAAGTTGTTGTGTTACGCGTACAAAAATATACGTCAATAATGACCCTAACTAGTATGAGTGCTAATACTGGTGCCTTTTCAAAACCTGATTGTATCGC